>JBBPBX010001740.1:0-10343 GCA_038048925.1 Garcialebias charrua | reverse complement strand
AAGTCCGGGACCTCGTAGGTCAGAGCGCTCGTAAGTCGGGGACTACCTGTATAACATTTGTGGAGGGACGCGTTGCGGCTCGGGCCACATTAAAGTTGATAAAGAGCAAGACCCTTTTCAGGTGGATAATACCGTATTTTCCGGTCTATAAGTTGCACCTTTTTGCCTAATTTGCATGCCCTGCGACTAATAGAGAGGTGAGACTTGTTTATGGATTCCCCCCCTATTTTTAGACCAATTTTTGGCTCAGATATGACCGTTTTTCATTTTGGCAAAAAATGATGCCGTACCATTTTTGTCCGCTAGGGTACACTGACCGTTCCCAGCTCATGTGTCCGACGGCAGCCTCCTCTGGTCGGACACACTCTGTCGCAGAACAGCCTCCTGTTCTGGAGGTATGAAATACTGTTAGCTCAGTGTTTGTTAGCAAAATAGCTCATAAACCACTCTGCGGATTTTCTTTAAACTTACAGAAAGTAATTATTTGGTGGTCATTTACAAACTGTTAGCTTTTGGAGTTGTTTGAGATAAAATTTGATTTATTTATAATTTATTTTCGCAGCACGCGCGACCGTTTGGAAGACGTCAAAGCGAAACAATTTAAATCCAGCAGATTTGACCATTACGTGAATTTATTAAGGAACAGTTAAGCTAAGACGCATGTTTGCTATAATTTTCAGCAGACAAATAATTGTTTTTACCGTGTGAATCTTGTTAAAAGTCTTTCCGTGCATGTCTCTGTGGCCGCCATTTTAAGCAGGGCAAATGACGCGCTGACGCGTCGCGTAGCGGTAACGCACAATAGATGCAACTTAAATAAAGGTGCGACATGTTTATGGATTTTTCCAATTTATTGCCAATACAGTAATTGGACAAAGCGACTTATAGAAAGGTGCGAGTTATCAGGTGGAAAATACGGTAATCTGGATTGTTTTGGTTGTTAAATTGAATGGAAGTGCCTCGTAGTGAATGGTTTGTTTGAACGCGTCTCCTCAGCCTGTCAGCAGGGAGTGATGGTGGAGTCAGACTGGAAAATGGGCAAAGAGCTGTGGAAATACTGATGGAGTTTGTTCAGACTGGCTTGCTCATAAGTCGCTCACATTTTAGTGATTTCTGTGCTGAACGTTTTCTCTTAGGAGTTCCTGAACCAACTGAACAAAGTGCTGAGAAGCAGCAGCTGGTAACCTTGAGACATGTCTGCTGGTTTAAAAACGTCCACATAAGATGATGTTGTGTCTTTGCAGAACTTGGATCCAGATGATCCAGAGTTTTTCGTAGCTGAAATCTGAGCGTGTTTTCCGCACGAAGCTGTCGCGTCATACCAACATGTTCTGCTTCTATGACTTTGTTCAGTTTATTCTATTAAAGTTCCTTTTTTTTGCCCCATTTCTGGAAAAGAAAAAACAGTTCAGACTCAGATATTCAGAGAATTACATTTATGATTTGCATGGTTTTAAAAGTCATCGCTAAGCAGAGAGCTTAAAACTTCTGGGGACCCATTTTCTTCAGTAAGACTTCTGTTAAGCAGAATTATATGAAAAGCAATAACATTCACATGGAATTACCTAAAACTGCTGCCCAATCTCTAATTTGTAATTATCTGCTACCAAAAAATCAAAACAATAAACATCATCTGTCGTTTCCCTCTTCATTTGTGATATTTTTCTGTTTTCAAGCGTCGGCACTCCTAATTAATTTTTTTCATAAAAACTTGGACGTTGGGGTTTCTGTTGCAGCTCCTTTTTATATTGTTATTGGGGACTGCCCAGTAAGGCAGCACCTATTCTTATCCACCTGACAAGGGTTTCCTAACTTTATATTTTACTCTTATATCAACTTTAATGCCGTCCAAACTGCAATGTTACAAAATGACCAACTTGACCCTGTAATGTGTGCTCATACTTTTATTGGCATTTTGAGTTACCATGGCGACGTAATTTGCAAACAAAGATGCCATTTTTATTAGTAATTTTTCATAAACTGGTTGCAAATCAAATATCCAAGATGTCCACTTGAGCTAAAAAATGAAAAATATTGTAAGTCAGCCATTTTTAGAGATATTTAGGTGAAATGTGGTGTGAATGATGAACTTAAAAATTCAATATGGCTGCCAAAGCTGCATTTAAATGGTTTGAACTCGGCTGTTTTTACACATAGAGCTGAAATTTGGTGAGGTTATAGCTGAGATAGTTCCCCATCACATGCTAAATCCAAATAAAAAAATCCAAGATGGCCACCATAACTTAAAAGACAAAAATGACTTTAACTCGTTGATATTTTGCCGTTTTGTGCTGAAATTCGGTTTGATGGTCGCTGAGAGTGAATCCAAACAGTACAGTACTGTCAAATGAAATTTTAAGATGGCCGCCACGTGGCAGTCCCTGAGAAAGTTCCTCCAGGAGCTTTTTATTTGACATTTCTTCTTTTGTTTAGTTGTAATTTTGTTTTGTTCTAAAATTGAAAACTGTTAAAAAAAAAATTGGATTAAAAAAAAATATCCAAAGATTTATGACCCAAAATCATTAAAACTACAGTGACAAAGAAATGGTACTGTTTGGCAATTAGTTGCTTAAAAGATTGGACATTCTGGCAAGAATTAGAAGAAATTTGTAAAAATATGAGGCTAACATTTAAAAGTTAAACTGTTTTTACAGCGTGCAGATGCAAAACTAACAGCTGAGATAATGATTATCTAAGGCCCTGTACACACGTAGCCTGGTGTTTGAAAAACGAATATCTGCGCAAAAAAAACATCTCTGTACATACATGTTTGGATATTTAAAATGTTTGTCTACAGAGACGAATTTCGTCTGTGTATGGGAAACATACGCAGATGACAGGAATAGACATTATTATTATTATTATTATTATTACATGTCCCCATTTATTTTCACCACAGAGCGTTGTAAAGAATATGCCGAACCCATAGGTGGCAGTGTAGTGCAGTCACAACCCTTCAACCCAGCCACAACTTCCTGTTATTTCTTTTTTTTCCGTTCATTTGTGTGGACAGACCTCGAGGTTGAACTACTATTAAATACCGTGTTGGAGTAAAAAGTTAATAAAACGCAGGAAAATGTCGACTGGGAATCATGTCAGAGCAAGTATGTTGACATTTTAGCGATTTTTTTAGAGCATTACGTGACGTCAGCGCCGCAGCAGCTGCTGCAGAAAAACTCAAATCTCCGGTTCTGAAAGTCCACTCGCAAACTCGAAAGCGGAGAATTCTCAAATCTCCACTTTGGTCTGAGTTTTTTTATTATTCGTTTATAGTTACATCAACCGGAGTTCACGTGTGGATGAAAGGCCACACCACACAATAAACTATTTGGTTTTACTGATATCCAGCTATTGTCACGACTCGGGGAACCCAGAGTTGTACGAGACCAGAAAGGACAAGATACAGTTAGCAGGAATAGTGATGTTTTATTATTTACAGTGCAATTATTTACAGTGGTTCATCTCTTGGAGATCCTGGGGAAGAGAGGGTTGGATCAGTGGAGTCCACTTGCAGCGTTCGTATTGTGATTGTTTTGTGTTTCCTTACAGATGAGGTGCTGAGCGTGGGTGAGATCCACCAGAGATCACCAGAGACAGAATCCAGGGGAATAGTCGGTACACAGGTTTGATGGGCGTGTGGCTGGAAGGCAAGGCACGGAGGACTGGAACCTGGACCACGGGAACTCGGAACCAAACAGGAGTCGAGGAGACAGGATGACGTAAACAGGAATCAATGCTTCAGCGATGAGTCACACTAGACTGCAGCCTTAAATAGTGGAAGGTCCTCATCAGAAGGATGGCCGCCAGCTGGTGGAAATCAGCGGCCAATCAGGAGGCAGTGTTGCAGGCAGTGGAACTCATCACAGTACCCCCCCCTCAAGAACCGCCTCCAGGCGGCCCGAGGCGCTTCTCGGGGTGATCCCTGAAGAACGTCGTGATGAGGCTGGGGTCCAAGATGAAGGACCGAGGGATCCACGACCGTTCCTCAGGTCCATAACCCTCCCAGTCGACAAGATACTGGAACCCACGACCCCGACGTCGCACGTCCAGAATAGTCCTCACGCTGAAGGCAGGGTGGTTGTCAACCAACCGGGCAGGCGGAGGGAGGTCAGCAGGGGGGCACAGGGGACTCGTAGAAACAGGCTTGACCTGAGAGACGTGGAAGGTAGGATGGACTCTCATGGAGCGAGGAAGTTGCAGACGCACAGCAGAAGGATTGACGACCTTGGTAACAGGAAAAGGACCGATGAACCGGGGCGCCAACTTCCTAGGTGTGTCCTTGAGGTTGATATCCCTGGTGGAGAGCCACACCTCCTGACCCACCTGGTAGACAGGAGCCGGCGCACGGTGACGATCGGCAAACAGTTTGTTTTGGGCCGCCGTCCGGGTCAGAGCCGCCTTAACCTGTCGCCAGACACGACGACATCGACGAAAATGATGCTGCACAGAGGGGACAGAGATGTCGGTCTCCTGGCTGGGAAAAAGCGGTGGGGCATAACCTAGTGAGGCTTCAAAAGGGGACATCCCTGTGGCAGACGATTTATGAGTGTTGTGGGCATACTCTACCCACACCAGGTGCTGGCTCCAGGCTGAGGGATCCCTCTCGACGACACAACGAAGAGTAGCCTCGAGGTCTTGATTACAGCGCTCAGCTTGACCATTGGATTGCGGGTGGTGGCCTGAAGTGAGGCTAGAGGATGCCCCCAACGTCCTACAGAAAGCTTGCCAGACCTGGGAGACAAATTGGGGACCACGGTCCGAGACCACATCTGAGGGAATCCCATGGAGTCGGAAAACGTGCTGGACCATTAACTGGGCGGTCTCAAGTGCAGAAGGGAGCTTAGGCAGGGGAACAAAATGAGCCGCCTTAGAGAACCTGTCAACAATTGTCAGAATGGCGGTGTTACCTTCACTGGGGGGCAGACCCGTGACAAAGTCCACCGAAATGTGAGACCAAGGACGACTAGGAGTTGGTAGGGGTTGTAGCAGGCCGGCCGGTGGTCGATTACCAGTCTTATTGCGAGCACAAGTGGGACAGGCTGCTACAAATTCCTTCACATCGTCGGTGAGTTTGGGCCACCAGAAATGAGCCTTGGTAAGAGAGATCATACGAGAAGCACCAGGATGACAGGAAAACTTATGGGTGTGTATCCAGTTTAATACCTTGGCCCGCATACTAGAGGGAACGAAGAGGGTCCTGGGGGGTCCAGTGCCAGGGTCAGGTTCAACTTTCTGTGCCTCACGTACCTCATTCTCAATGTCCCATGTGAGGGCTCCCACCACACAGGCGGGGGAAATGATGCTCTCTTCTGTCTCTGTGCTGTCTGGGGAGGTGAACTGCCGGGAGAGTGCGTCAGGTTTGATGTTCTTTGAACCGGGTCTGTAAGTTAAGATGTAGTTGAAACGGTTAAAAAACAAAGACCAACGTGCTTGTCTGGGAGTTAACCGCTTCGCATCCCTGAGGTACGTGAGATTCTTGTGATCGGTCCATATTAGAAAAGGGGCTACCGTGCCTTCCAACCAGTGACGCCACTCTTCTAATGCCAACTTGACGGCCAGTAGCTCCCGATTTCCCACATCATAGTTCTTTTCAGCAGGGGATAAACGTTTAGAGAAAAACGCACATGGGTGTACCTTATTGTCCATTGGAGACCTTTGGGAGAGTACAGCTCCAACTCCTGAATCCGAGGCATCCACTTCCAGGATGAATTGGCGCTTGGGATCTGGGTGACACAAAACTGGTGCTGAGGAAAACAATGATTTGAGCTTGTTAAATGCGGCATTGGCCTCAGGGTTCCACTTGAAAACTATGTTAGTGGATGTTAGTTGGGAGAGAGGAGAAGCAATTCGGCTGTAGTCTTTTATGAACCTTCTATAAAAGTTGGCAAACCCAAGGAAACGCTGGAGCTGTTTCCTAGAGTCGGGAACTGGCCAGTTTACCACAGCCTCAATCTTAGCCGGGTCAGTTCTGTAACAACCCCCTTCAAATATGAAGCCCAGGAAAGATACAGAGGTGACGTGGAACTCACACTTCTCCCCTTTAACAAACAGTTGGTTCTCATGTAGTCTCTGTAACACAGTCCTAACCCTCTGAACGTGCTCCTTTAAATCCCTGGAGTAGATGAGAATGTCATCTAAGTACACAAAAACAAAATCACCAATGAAGTCCCGGAGCACGTCATTCACCAGGGCTTGAAAGACAGCAGGGGCGTTGGTTAACCCAAATGGCATGACTAGATACTCAAAATGTCCAAGCGGGGTCTTAAAAGCGGTCTTCCATTCGTCTCCCTCCTTTATACGAACCAGATGGTATGCATTCCTGAGGTCTAGTTTCGTAAAGATAGTGGCAGATTGTAGTTGTTCATGGATGGAGTCAATGAGGGGGAGTGGATATTTATTTTTAACTGTGATACTATTAAGGCCCCGATAATCGATGCAGGGACGAAGAGTACCGTCTTTCTTGGAGACGAAAAAGAATCCCGCCCCCACAGGAGAAGTGGAGGGGCAAATAATGCCTGAAGCTAAGGACTCTTCAATATATTTTCTCATTGACTCCCGTTCAGGACCCGACAGATTGTACAATCGACTGGCAGGCAAGGGTGACCCAGGAAGGAGGTCAATTGCACAATCGTAAGGTCGGTGAGGAGGAAGAGAAAGAGCCCGCTGTTTGTCAAACACCGGGGCCAGGTCGTGATAAACAGGGGGAACCATGGAAATGTCAGTTGCCTCTTTAGGTGTACTTTCAGGAAGAGATTGAGTGGTGATGGCAGAGCGTAGACAGTGTTTTAAACAATTATCGCTCCATCCTTCAATTCTTCTCCATTTCCAATTTATGTGTGGGTTATGTTCTTGAAGCCATGGATAACCCAAGATCAATTGGGTGCGGGGAGACTCGAATACAAAAAAATCTGTCATCTCATGATGATTTCCTGATGTTATCAGGTGCAGTTTAACAGTTTTACTGCAGATACGGGCTAAGGTCTCACCAGTAACTCCAGTGATAGAAATTGAAGGAATTTCAAGAGTGGGCAGTGAAAAGTTTCTGACTAGATCCAAACTTATTAAATTTTGTTCTGCACCAGAGTCAAGAAGAGCTGACACAGAATGACGATCATGATTTATTTGGATGATGGTAGGGAGCATAAAACGATGTGCAGAACAGAATGCAGATGTGCCCACCAGTACAGTCCTCCTTACTGGTGGGCATTCTCGTTTCCCCTAAATGGACAATTAGCAATGAAATGGCCAGGTCTTCCACAATACATACAAAGCTTGGAATTGATTCGTCTTTGTCTCTCCTCAGGGGTTAAACGAGTTCGTCCGATCTGCATTGGTTCAGATTCAGGCAGGACAGAATACTTCTCTACTGGAGGTTTAGGGGACGGACCGGCAGCGGGTGCCTCTTGGTTTTTGTAGTTCGCTGACGGACTTTTGTAGGCGCGGGGCTCACCTGGTGTCGTGAACCCGGAAGTGAAGCGGTTGTGGGAAGTGTAGTCCCGCTCTCTTCTTCGTTCCCGGAAGCGCTCGTCTATCGAGACAGCCAGCTCGATCAGCTCGTCAAATCCCTCTGGTTCGTCTCTCGTGGCAATTTGGTCCTTCAAAGGGTCAGAAAGAGAATTTAGGAAAGTACCTTGCAGTGCTGTGTCGGGCCACCCGGTTTGTGCTGCGATGATGCGAAACTCGAGGGCGTATTCAGCCACTGGTCGTCGGCCCTGACGTAGCCCCAGGAGTCGCTTTACGGCGTTGGGCATCTGCAAGGGACGGTCAAAAATTCGGCGAAACTCTCCTAACAAGGTATCAAATGAAACGTGATCCAAGTCGTGGAATTGTAGGAAAGAATCAACCCAACGAAGTGCGTCACCTTTCAGCTGGTTGGTGAAATATGTTATCTTGGCGATGTTGGTTGAATATAACTGTGGTGCTCCCTTGAAGGCGAGTTTAATTTGCAACAAAAACCCTCCACACAGGCTAGGGTCGCCAGAAAAATATTCTGATGGTTTGGTAATTACCTGTTGGTTCGAGGCAGAGTCCTTAGGTTCCGTCTTGGACACTGGAGGGGTTTTAGAAGGTGGGGAAGGTGAGAGTTTTTGGTTAAGAGAAAACACCATACCTTCTACACATAAGTTGCTTACTTGGTGGGTTAACTTCAGTGTGCTTTGGACTACTCTGACTGAGGAAGCCCTCTGGAGTGAGGGTGAAACGTTTCTGCTAAAAAGAAACTGTCCAGATGAACTGATTGAGAATGAGCGGATTTGATACCTGGACTATTGAGAATTAACTTTCTTGTCTTGAACCACTTTGGACATGTCTGCCTGCCTGGGAGGAGTCGACGAGGGACACACCCCCAGAAACCATCTTGGCTACAGCAAACTGGTTGGTCCACATAAGTTGCTTACTTGGTGGGTTAACTTCAGTGTGCTTTGGACTACTCTGACTGAGGAAGCCCTCTGGAGTGAGGGTGAAACGTTTCTGCTAAAAAGAAACTGTCCAGATGAACTGATTGAGAATGAGCGGATTTGATACCTGGACTATTGAGAATTAACTTTCTTGACCATACCTTCTAGTTCTCTCATATTGTCCTGAGCCTCCTGTTGTTGTGTAAGAACCCGACATAGCATTCCTTCGAGTTGGTTGACACGGTCCATCTCGGATGAGGAGGTAGTCTGTTGATTTCTGGTCTCGTTCTGGGCGTTGTCTGGCTGAAGCATTTCTGTCACGACTCGGGGAACCCAGAGTTGTACGAGACCAGAAAGGACAAGATACAGTTAGCAGGAATAGTGATGTTTTATTATTTACAGTGCAATTATTTACAGTGGTTCATCTCTTGGAGATCCTGGGGAAGAGAGGGTTGGATCAGTGGAGTCCACTTGCAGCGTTCGTATTGTGATTGTTTTGTGTTTCCTTACAGATGAGGTGCTGAGCGTGGGTGAGATCTACCAGAGATCACCAGAGACAGAATCCAGGGGAATAGTCGGTACAGGTTTGATGGGCGTGTGGCTGGAAGGCAAGGCACGGAGGACTGGAACCTGGACCACGGGAACTCGGAACCAAACAGGAGTCGAGGAGACAGGATGACTGTAGGCACAAGAAAGGAGGTAAGTTTCTCTCGTACTGAAACACAACACTGGCTGAAACCATAAATACCGTAAACAGGAATCAATGCTTCAGTGACGAGTCACACTAGACTGTAGCCTTAAAGCGTATATTTCACTTTAAACACATGTAGTTGCCTTTTCAACCTAACATGTCTAAAACTCCAATTTTCATCAAAAATACGTTTTATATCTCAAAATAAAATGTGCTACTACTACCTTTTTTTGTCTTCCCTTGCTACTCTGTCTAAAAATAGCACCCTCAGCGGTAAACCGGAAGTGACATCACAGGAGGGGAAAGGTCGTGCTTTAGCTAAGAAAGATATGGCGTCGCACCAGGAGGAGGCGACAGATCCTGAATATGAGATTGCACACAGGATCAATACTGAGGTCCACAGCCATATAGTTTTGAGCCAGCAGCTAGAAGTGAAAACAGAAGTAACAGAGCTAATCTAAATGGTGAAAGAAGAGCTATTGAAACGTGGGAACATGAAAATGGTCACAGACTTGGAAATGCTAACTGGTAAGAATTTTTTTTTAATGTGAAGTTGTTTTGACAAAAATATGTCATCTCTATTACATCAAATATCTAGCCAAATAACTTCTAGATATATACTACCTAAAGCTAAAAATGGTTTATATTTATATATAGCCTAAATATACAGATACAGCATTAATTACACCACTGATGGATTTAACTACATTAAAATGTTTAGCTCCCTAAAAAAAATTTCTGATCCAATTTGGGACTTTTGCAATTTATGAACATTGCAAATCCCATGTCTAATATTATTGCTGCATTTAAATACAAATAAACCTAATTTTATTTAAATGTGTGTAAAAAATCTCTCAAGATCACACCATAATTTTCATTACTTTTTCTCCTCATTATGTAATGCATACTCAGGTGTCAGTGTGGACACTGTGTACCAATGGACCAAGTCATCCAAAGTGTGTGCTGTCAGGAACTGGAACCTTTCAAGCAGCTCTTGCTCAGTCTGAATCCCCCAGCACCTCACATCCTCTGTGTCACTGGCCATCCTGGATTTGCGGGCTGCTGTTTGAACCCCTATGTACTAAGGCTGGCCTATCACACATTTAGAGAGCAGCATGGGCCAATACGTCTGCAGTTAAATGAGTAAGAACATATATTTTCTACAATATCATAATTATAGACTTTTGTTTCAAGGCATCACATATAAATAAAGAACACGTTGAGTAGGACAAATTGTTTACTGCACAAAATTACAG
>JBBPBX010001739.1:63915-98461 GCA_038048925.1 Garcialebias charrua | reverse complement strand
TTACCACTACGCCACGGCCACCCCACTTATTTTATGTTTGTCTTTTATTGGCTTTGCTTAGTGGCTCAAATGAAGTGTCACAGAGGGTCCCCAGTACCAGGCCAAGATCCCAACCAGGGGTCAGGGTCCTGCTGGGTGGTTTAGTCCAAAGGACACCCTTCATGAATCTTATTATTTTGAGATTTTCATTAATGAAAAGTGCGTTATAAATTGAATTCATTATTATTATTATTATTATGATTGGATTTGCTCCGGGTGTCCTGTGTCCGTAGCCTTCGTGACAGGCTGAAATAGCTGATAGGAAAACTTTAATCGTTGAATAAGAACAACCCTTTTCCAGTAAGTCCTGAAGGAAAGTCATGAGCTGAGCCAAGTCGCATGCATAAGAATAATATTTCTTTCTGAGCACCAGGCTTCAAAAATACGCCACTTTTGTGCGTATAAAGATTGTGTTGATCCAGCACGGGCATTTTGTATGGTCAATACCACATTTTCTGGCAAGCCTGATGCCATCAACCTGTTCTTTTCAGCCAACAAGCTGAGACTTTTGGCAGTTCCTGGCCTAAGTGGTTGTACTGCCCCTTCTGGTGACACAGAGGTTGTTAACCCCTGGGGGTCAACCAGATTGGGAAAGAGGCCTCCTTGCTGATGTGCTCCCAAGTTACCTTGCTCAGGTTTAATTGAGGGCCGATGTAACCTGTCATCCTTATTAATAATAATAATAATGAATTCAATTTATAACGCACTTTTCATTAATGAAAATCTCAAAGTGCTACAAGGAGCAACATAATTAAATTATTAGACAGGTTTGGAGCAGAAAGTCTATTTTCCTCCTCCAAGTTTGGAGTCCTGCTGTGAGGCTGCGAGTTATGTAAACGAGCAGATCTCCTGACTCCAATCCGTTTTCTGGGGTGGTCCAGTCTACTGGTCCTTGGCTTTAATGGAGCGTTAGTACCAGGTAAACCGACCGAGGTGTGTGTTTCACCCTTTGGGGGAATTATTTTTGAAAGTAGATTTGGATCAGCACAGAACAGGAGGAGACGTGCTGTCTGAGTACTGCTGGGGCATTGCGTGTCCCTCGTTAATAACAAAGGAGCGGCTGCACCGTGAGAGCGTGGGGGTGTTCCTTTTGGTTTGGCACACCAGATTATTTGATGATAAAGAGCTCAGTCCCCCTTGAAAAACAGGAAGAGAGATCTGATTCGGCTCTGACTTGTTTTCATCCACAGCAGGCTGAACACAGTCACTGTTGTGAAGGTGTGAAGTTTGTGGCTGCCTGAGGGCGTCTGATGTAGCCCCCCCGTCGTTAGACTCTGTCAGCTTGCCTCCCTGAGGTGCGTACATGTCACATGTTCATCTGGTTAGTGTATTGGCTGTCCCATTGTTCACAACGGATTGAAAGCTTGAGCACGTGACCCTCCCCACCTGTCTCCCTGAGAGGTGTGGAGGGGTTCGCAGATGCCTCTGTGTCTACTCATTGCAGATGAATGAGAGGCACTCTGCTAGGGTATATTAATTATGCTAATACCCCGTGGGCCGTGAGGGAGAGGGGGAAATAGGCCCTCTCCCTTTATGACGGCTTGCAGGCCAGAGGGACCTGTTTTGCTGAAGATTGTGTGTTGTTGTTGTTGTTTTTGAGAGTCAATAAAACAGAGGAGCTGTTTCATGAACTTTATTTGTGCTTATGTGCAATGACGTACATGATTTTATGTCACTCACAGTAGAGAAAGCATGATTTGTGCATGCTGTAAATAAACCAGCTGTTTGTACTATGTTACAAGCAAAGTCTGGACATGAAGGGATCATTCCCGTTACCACGTGGGCGGGTGATTGTGTAACGTGGAAACGTGGACCTGGTTCATCAGGTACGTTTTTGTCTGTTGTCTTGATTCGCCGAGGAGGCCTTGTGCTTGGTCGCCTGGCGGGGGACAAACCTGTTTTTGCTCCATGCGTGCTCGGTACGAGGTGGTCCCAGCGGGGGTCTCTGCCTGGGCTCCTCCTCGTATGCTGGCCGCTTCTGCGGTGGGGCATGGGTTGCCAAGTGGTGCCGAGACTGCGTAGGTCTACTGCCAGCAGACTCCCTTGGGGGGACGAAGTTTCTCCAGGGAATGCCCACCCGGAGAGCTTCCGCCTGTCTGCTTCTTTGGTCCAGCTTGGTCTGAATTCACTCCAAAGCTTTACCAAATAATCCCTCCGGCTCTATCGAGTGGTGGAGAAAAGGCACCTTTTGTCCCTCCGGGAGATCCGTCAGAGTCAGCCAAAGGTGGCGGATTGCGATGACCACTTCTGCCATTCCCCTGCCCTGTGCAACAGCAGCTGTCTCCATCATTCGGAGCACAAAGTCTTTTGCCCTGCGGGCTTCATCCAGCAATTTGGCAGCTGCCTGCTTGTCCGTTGTTGTTTGGAGCTGTTGTAGCTTTTCCGTTAGGTAAGCCTGCATTAACATGGACGCGTTCATGGCGCGTGCCGCGAGTCCCTGAGCCCTGTAGCATTTCTCGAGTAGAGACGCTGAGGCTCGACAAGCCTTGCTGGGAAGAGTTGGTTTTGCTCCTGAGGATTTAGGAGCCAGGCGAGACACTAGTGTGTCCTCAATCTGAGGCACGTTAGCTATTCTCACTTCATCCCATCTACGTCGAGGAACTATGAGAGGGGAAGGAGCATGGGGGCTCTTGGTTGAGTCCAGGTGCGAGTTAGTTCTGTGAGGAAGTCTGGGAACACAGGTATCTTTTGCCTCGTGGCGGCCTGCTGCTTCGAGTAAAAATAGTTTCCTGCCAGCCTCATGACCTGTTGGTGAGGCGGAGGTTCAGGCCATGGGATGTACAGGGCGTCCGTTGCTCTGTGGCACAAGTTGAACAGTGCAGAGATGGAAAAGTCAGTTTGGGAGTACAGGTACCGGGGTCTGGGACAGATTTTCACCCTGATCCTCCAGTTCCATGTCTGCCTCCTCCGTTGAAAATTTGCCCGAGGCTTAAATCGAGATCTCGTCCTCGTTCATCATGCCACGGGTGTCGAATTTGACTGTTAGGTCCACCATAGAAGCCAGCACGTCAGGGCTGTCGCCCCATTCGACACGTGTGCTGTCATGTAGAGCCATGTTCTCTAACTCCTGCGTGGGAGTGAGGGGCTCCGTGGTGTCCACGTCCACTGTTGTCGCTGAAGCGCCCGTGGCTTTGGCGACGAGGTCAACCCAATGCCGCAGCACCGCATCCATCATGAGGCTGCAATGTGGGCAAAAGTCGGGCGCATCCAGTGCTGTTTTTGCATGAAGCATTCCCAGGCAAACTGGACAGGCCTTGTGGATGTCCGTTGCTGCGAGGGAAAAGCTGCATCCGCTGGGACAGGCGCGCGAAGTTAGGCTCGCCCTCCCACTGGTTTTCCTTGGAAGTCTCACCTTTCGTTTTCCTTTCTCCGGAGGCATGTCCGAGATGAGGCGAGCGAGTCCTTCCAGAATCTTTTTTCTTGAAATGTCTCCTCCGTCGCGTCACTTTCGCTGGCTAGCTCGCTAGGAGTTAGCGAGGTAGCTTTTTTCTTGTGGCGTAGTTAGCGCCGTCGAGCGAAGCAACCTGTAGAGAGAGGAGAAGAAAATACTTTGGGGTTAAGAGAAATGTGGTTTTGTTAGTCCAGCAGTATGCAGGAATAATTCTCTGTGCGCTCTGTGCAGGGAGCAAGCTCACCTCAGGTTGAGTGACGAAGCAACAGAGAAGTCCCGCGAAGAGGTAGTTCAGGTTTAAGCGAGGTGAAGGGCAAAAAAGAGAAAGATGGAGGGGCGCAAGCCGCTTAAGTACCCAGAGGGCGGGGCCTCTGGCGCGGCGATGACGCCCCTAGCCGTAAAGGCGTGAGTATATTCCTTCAGGTAATCGCGTGGGGGCGCAATTCCCATAGCAAGTATGTTGCACTGAGAGACCAGACTGAAAGGGAACTACGCTTTTCCAGTGAGCCAACGAGGCGTGTTGCCATTTTAAGGTCAACATTTCCTTTAAACAATCCGCCCCTCATAAACCTGGAGGTTTATGAGGGGATAAGGCGGTACTGAACATGGATAATAATAAAAGCTAACGTTTTTATAATTTTAAGGCTTGTTTAATAATTCAAAAAACTGCTCCACAGCTTTTTTTACCTGTGCTTGTGAGTTATTTCTCTGAGCCATAGCGTTGCATCATTAGTCACCAGCACACTTCATAAGCAAAGACAAATCAAAGTGCTCTTTATTAGGTAAAAATAGGCAGATAATTGTAACACTGACCTTTTTTCTTCTTTTCTGGATGGTGATTTGTCACATCTACAGTATATGTTTCCTTCAGAGAAGTGCCAACTACTAAAAAAAATGGGGTGTATTAAACGTTGTTTGTGAATAATCTATTTTAGGAAGGAACTCATATAAGGCAATATCAACAGATAATTGCATCTAAGTTTATGTGAATTTTTTCTCACCCTGACCTCGTGTGTTTATACACAAGTTTTCATTTATTTATTATTATTAGCAAATTTTACTTACACTAGGTAACAGCACATAAATGGTTATGTAATGCTTGTTGAAATGTTGAACAATTGCATGTATAAAATAATAAAGGCTTTCTTTCTCTCTATTTTAAGCATCCCCACTAGGAAGCCTGAACCCGACGCCGAAGCTCCCACCATGCCCCCCAACCATACAAACATCCACATGTCACCATCACTGCAACGCCAGGGGTTGGTGTGGTGCCTGGTCCTTAGTGCTATGGGTCGGCCTTTTTCTGTTGCTTCTCCCTGCTGCTCTAGCCCCCAGCCTGGGGCTGGCCTGTGGTCACTGTCAGGTGGGTGGGGCGGTGGGGTGCACCTTGTGGTGGCACTAGAGTGGCTGGCTGGTTGTCCTTGGTCTGGAGCGATGAGTCAGCTCGGGTGTGGGTTCCTGGATGGCGTGGGTGCATGTGTTGTTTCATAGATGGGCGGACTGGAATTGCTGGTGTTGGCCGGGAGGCTTTGCGATCTCCGTGGTTTCCTGCCCCGCTTGCCGCTTCATTGGGGGAACCCTGCTGGTTGGAGGGTTCCGCGGAGGGTTGTAGAGTGTGCTGTGGGGGGGTGCCACTGATGTTTTGGTTGGTTGGGTCGTGGGGCTGGGCTTGGTAATGGTTATCCCTGGGCTGGCGTTAGGGTTGGGCATCGAGCATCCAAGGTTCACTTCCACCTATCAGACTCAGATCAGAGTCAACGTGCGACCCTCGCAGACCCTCTAAACCAGTGTTTCCCAAATTATTTTCCTCAAAGACTCCCCCTCTTACTTCCTAGCCAATCTGAGACCTCCAATCCCTCACGACTCCCCTCTCCCAAAAGACTCAATCAGATTAATCTATTCATCTAATTGATAAAATAATAAAGTAAATATTATAATAAATATTATAAGTAATAGTAGTGTAAATAATAAAAAAAAATAATTACAAACTTTTATTTGTAAAAGGTATAAACTGGTAGTTGTACAACAGAAACCAGAACACTGATTTGAGAATTACTCACATAACGTTTCTTTAAAAAACAACAACAGAGTAATTTTATAAACATCCATCCATCCACCCATCCATCCACCCATTTTCGTCCGCTTATCCGGGGTCGGGTCGCGGGGGTAGCAGCCTAAGTAGGGAGGCCCAGACTTCCCTCTCCCCAGCCACTTGGAGCAGCTCCTCTGGGGGAATCCCAAGGCGTTCCCAGGCCAGCCGAGAAACATAGTCCCTCCAGCGTGTCCTGGGTCTTCCTCTGGGTCTCCTCCCGGTGGGACATGCCCGGAACACCTCACCAGGGAGGCGTCCAGGAGGCATCCTAACCAGATGCCCGAGCCACCTCAACTGGCTCCTCTCGATGTGGAGAAGCAGCGGCTCTACTCCGAGTCCCTCCCGGATGACTGAGCTTCTCACCCTATCTCTAAGGGAGAGTCCAGACACCCTGCGGAGAAAACTCATTTCAGTCGCTTGTATCTGCTTGTATTATAAACAGTCTTTAAAAAAAATGTAGTTTTGTCAAGATTTCTTCCTGATCCTATCATGCAGCTGATTTTTGCAATTTTCAGCTATTTTGTCTATTATAACTTTGACAATATGACAATAAAAAAATACAATAAATAATTTTAAAAATGACAACAAAACAACTCTTACTCTGACAGTGTTAGAGAGCTTGACAGTTTTCTATTTTATCCACTGCATGAGCTCCACACATCAACTCAAGCAGGTTTCAGAAGGTTTCTCAATATTGTACAGATTTTTAATCTTAGCAATTAAAAGAGAACACTCAAAAGATGCTTCTGTAGCTCTGTGCACATTACTACCTGCTCTTTCAAAGGCTTTTCTCATGTCAACTGCTTGTTCCTGAAAGTATTCCTGACTTTCACCATCACCAATTGTAACAACAATGCCTGTTCTAAACTAGGGAAAAATGTTCTTATGTTGTCAGAAAAATGACTCCTCTGTGTGTTTTTACACATTTAAACATTTACAACTGCATGTGCTTATGTTTATGTTATAGGCTACTGTATATTTAATGTGAGCTTAACCAAGACCAAAGATAACTCCCTGCCTCCACTCAGGCAGCCGCACTGCAAACTGAGATCCAGATTCCAGACAGTGCACTGTATGACATCATAACAAAGTGCTCTTAAAATGACAGTACATATTTTAGTTTTAACATAATATGTAATAGAAAATGCTCAAAACATAACCAAAATGAGGGTTCTTCAGTGTTAATCAGCATTTGTTGAAATTTCAAAGATTATAATTATGAATAAAAACATATTTTCTAAAGATGTTACACAGACAATACATTTATATTTTTACAACCTCTAAGCAGACATATTTATGCGACCCCCCTGTGCTCTCTAGACCCAATCCCCCACCCCACATGTGAGTCGGGCCCCCCAGGTTGGGAACACTGCTCTAAACAAATAGGATTTTAAACTGTGCTCTGCCTCGTTGGGAAGAGGTCAGGAAGCTGTCGACTTGTTGATAGATTACCCGGAGGAACACCCAGACAACCCTCTATTGTGTCTCAATCCTTCCTGCTGAAGCAGGCGACACATGCTTGGTGGAAAGTGGGTAAAACTTGGTGGGTACTGCGTTAGCTTCAGGCCCTCATCTGATATCTAATCCATCTTTCTCCTGAATATTTTCCTTCTGGATGTTCACCGTAGACAGTTTCTGCTGGTGGTAAAACAACAGTCTGGTAAAAATGTAGAGCTGGCATTATAACACAGATATGTCTCTAAAAATTCTTTAAACAAATCTCAAAAGATGAACATTATTTTAGCTACAGTCATCCTGTGGAGCATTGTAATTTGTCACAGAAATCCCCCTTCATGCAAGAATAATTTCTCTCTAAAGACCCACGCTATGAAAGGTTATACACTGAGTTAAATATTAAATACCCTTGCCTTAAGGACACAAAGCCTATTCTTTCACATTTTCACCCCGTTCCCTCTGTGTCACTCTACCCTTTCTCTGTTTCTCACCCCTGCTCCCCTCTAAGCATGCATCACAGGCAGGCAGGCAGTCATGGAATAGACTGTGATAACAGATCCAAATTATATAGCAGAAAAAGTGCTTTCATTTGTCCAACAGTCACTGAGCGGAAGCTACAAAATGGGGCTTTGGTAAAAGTAGAATTGTTTTATTTATTTATTTCCCCTGTGCAGAGTGTGTATGCATGTATGAAATATACATCATTATGAAGAATAAAAATGTTCCTTGAAGCAGATTGATAATTTCATGTCCTCTCTGTCAGACATTATTGCTTCAGACAAAGACAAAAGATGGTGCATTAGAATGAGCAAGGCAATTTTCTTCCTTCCTCTTTGACTGTCAGGATGTAAAAGAAATTTCTGAGTAGTCTGTTCCTGTGTGGGATGAGTCTACCTCTGCTTCACTGAACATCAAATCAAATTTATTTATATGGCACATTTAAAAACAATAGATATTGGCTAAAGTTCTACACACAAAACAATAAAAAATAAAATGATATAAACGAAGTAAAGTAAAGTGCTATGTTGTTATCACGGTATGTTCCCATACATTGGCAAAATTAATTTGCTGCATTTAACTTATTGCACCTGAGATACACCCAAGTAGAGCAGTGGGCAGCTATGTGGGCATCCAGGGAGAAATTGGGGATTGGGTGTCTTGTTCAGAGACACTACGATATGTAAGCATGGCTGGGAATCGAGCCTGGGACTTTCGGGTCCCGAGTTGGCTACTCTACCTCTACCCCATCTCGGCCCCCAAACACAGGAGACCAGAGAAAAATATAGATTTCTTTATATAGTGTAAGGCTATATATGTATAGGATATTAGACTTCTGGTCCGGTCAAACTCCTACCCTTTAACAGGTATTTACGTTCATGTAAAATGGACCGGCCTCACTTCAAACATAACATATATAAACCATGATTCCTATCCCTTGAAGAAAAACATGAATAATCTGTAATTCAAATACAATTCTGTTATGGAAGTCAGCAGAAAGAGACTAAAAATATTTTGCGTCTTGATTTATTCTCATCGTCTTCCAACATCAAGCTCAGGAGAAAACTGAATTACAACCATTGAACTGCTCTTTTATATTTTGTCCCTTTCACAATAAGAGCACATTCTGTTTCTGACGTGAAATATGTACATTTGTGTCCGCCACACGGGCCTTTGAACACACAGAATGTCACAAACACCAAAAACACATAAATTGTGAAACCTATCACAGGTGTAAAACATTATACATAAATTAATGAAATACCTAACGTAACGGCTAGGGAGTTTAATAAGGTGGCCATGACAGCTGCTTTTCATAGCGACAGATGTTGAAAATGAAGGAGACTCTCCACACCAACTGCCACTTAACTGTTCAGCTGAGGGAGGTAACTCAGCTGTAGGAGAAAAACCTGGAAGAGGTGCAAATAAATTGGGGGATGGCCACAACGAGGGCAACAGATGGGGCAACATACTGTATCTATTTTCCCTGTTAGGACCGCCCTACTCCCTTTGGGAGCAACTGAACCTGCCAGACATGGAAGAAACTCCCCTTGTACCCTCAAAGGCTGGCCAAGGACCAACTCAGCTGAAGAAAACCACAGGTCATCTGTAGGAGCTGAACGCAGGTCCAACAAAAACCTAAGGCTGGTTATCCATCTAACAATTATCCACCAATGAGGACCACAATGCAGCCTTCATTAAGTGGTGGAACCTCTCACACAGACCATTAGCCTGCGGATGGTAGGCAGTAGTACGGTGGAGTTTAACTCCAAGGCTCTCTGCCACTGCAGTCCACAACTCTGAGGTGAACTGGAGACTCCTTTCAGAAGTTAAGTCCAATGGAACACCACATCGGGACACCCAGGAAGAGATAAACGCCCGAGCCACATCAATAGAAGTGGTTGATGACAGAGGAACTGCTTCTGGCCACTGAGTGGTTCTGTCCACCATAGATAAGAGAGGGGTAAAACCTCTGGAAGGTGGAAGTGGCCCACTAAATCCCCATACACCTGCTCAAACTTCCCCAAGGGAATAGGAAACTATTCTAGTGGAACCTTAGTGTGCCGTTGCACCTTGACACGCTGGCAAGCTAAACAGGAAGCCACCCATGTGCGTACATCTCTACAGAGCCCTGGCCACACAAACTTTGCCCCTACTAGTTTTACTGAAGCTTTCACCCCCAGGTGTGAAAGGGAATGAACTACATCACAAAAGCCCCAACGCCAACCATTAGGAACCAGCGGTTGAGGCTTGCCAGTCGAGACGTCACAAAGAAGGGTTGCACCACACTCATGAAAGGAAACTTCCTCCAAATGCAAACTGGATTTGGCTGCCTTAAAGGCCAAAATATCCAGGTCTGTCAGTTGGTCTGCAGCCAGGGTGAGGTAATCAACTCCTAAATGTACAGAAGCAACCCTTGCTCTAGACAGACAGTCAGCCACCAGGTTATTCTTGCCAGCCACATGCTGAATGTCTGTAGTAAACTCTGAAATGGCAGACAAATGCCTTTGTTGCAGTGACGACCACAGTTCAGAAACTTTTGCCATAACAAAAGTGATATGCTTATGGTCAACAAAAGCAGTAAAGTCCCTGCCCTCTAGCGTGAACCGTAAATGGCGCGTTGCCAGAAAAAGAGTGAACAGTTCCCTATCAAAGGTGCTAGCATCCCAGAGTTTCCTGCAAAAAAAGCAAGGGGTTGCCATGCGCCATCCATCCATTGTTTGAAAATTGTCCCAACTGCATAATCAGAGGCATCAGTTGTCAGAGCAACATGAGCTGATATAGATGGATGGGCCAAAAATGCAGCATTAGCCAAAGCCTCTTTGGCATAATTGAATGCCTGTACTCTCTATAGGGTCCACTCTATTTGCTGGTTCCCCTTTTTGCCTTTAAGTGCTTCATACAAGGGGTGCATAAGACGAGCTGTCCGTGGGATGAAACGGTTATAAAAGTTTACCATCCCCCAAAACTCCTGCAGGGGCTGCACTGAGGGAGGGTGTGGAAAAACTAACACAACTTCAACCTTGTCAGGTATGGGAACCGCCCCTTGAGCAGACACTCATAGACAAATAAAAACGGCATACCCTACAAGACCAAATCCATAAGTCGCTGGAACATCTGTGCTACGCCTTTAAGGCTGAAGGGCATCCGTAAAAACTCAAAAAGACCAAAAGGTGTGATAAATGTGTTTTTTTGGACATCTAAAGGATGCACAGGAACCTGATGGTAGCCCCGCACCAAATCTACCTTGGAAAAAACATTGCCCTTGCCAGGCGGACAGAAAAATCATGAATGTGACGGATTGGTTACCTGACGTTACTGGTTGCATTGTTAAGGCACTGAAAATCCCCATAGGGTTGCCAACCCCCATTGGCCTTTGGCACCATGTGCAAGGGGGATGCCCATAGACTTTTGGAACATATCACAATGCCAAGACGCTCCATATTAACAAACTCCTCCTTAGCTATTGCTAACTTAAAAGTGTATAGGCGCCATGCTCGTGCAAAAAAAGAGTGAACTAACTGTAGTGATACAATGTTCCACCCCAAGTTTAGCTATATTAGCAGAAAAAGTGGAAACTGTCCAAGCAGGAAACTCTGACAACAAATGCTGATACTCATCTCCTGTGGCAAGCATGTTAGCAAGAGGTTGATGGGTAGGACCTCCAAGTTTACAGGGATAGGTATCAAAAGACACAGCATCGATAAAGCAGCTATTAGCAACATGCACTAATAACCTGAAAGCACATAAAAAATCAGCACCCAAAATAAGTACATACACAGAAGCTATTTGTCACGATTAGGTTCCAGTGAAGCACGCAGACCCAGAATGCAGGCGAACAGGACTCAGAGACACGGAGTGTAAAATAATAAACACTTTAATAAACAGTGGGAGTGGTGATAGATGATAAGCTCACTTAGAAACAGCAAATTAACTCGGTTAAAACTAAGATAGCTAGATCCACAGGTGTGTTGTATAAAGTTAGGGATTTATTGAATGAAAGAGCGTGTATTTGCTCTATAATGCCATAGTTGTTCCATACTTGATTTACTGTATAGATGTTTGGGGAAAGGCGTGTAAAACCTTGACGAACCCAATATTTATTTTACAAAAAAGAGCAGTGAGAACTATTGCAGGAAAACCTTACTGCCATCCTTCGAATATATTGTTTAAGCAACTTAGGTTGCTTAAGTTTTATGATTTGGTAAATTACAACATTTTGTTGGTAATGTATAGAGCTCATAAAAATTCATTGCCTCTAAATGTTCAAGCAAATTTTGTAAAAAGAATGAGCTGTTACAACCTGAAAGGAATGGAGATTTTTGCAAAGCCAAAATACAGAACAAGTTTGAAAGGACGGTGTGTATCAATACAAGGTGTTGACTTGTGGAATAGTTTAGAAAATGAAATTAAAACTACTAACTCACTTATAGTCTTTAAAAAAATGATTAAAGCTAATATGTTAATTAAATACTAAATACTCAAATTGTCAAATTGTACAAAAAAAAACTTAAATGTGTATTCAAACCATGTAAATAGTTTAAATTTTGTATCATTGTTGAGTGGCTTGGAAATTTGTATATTTGATTGAGTTATTTTTATTGATCTCACTTTTTTGTTATTATTATAGTAATAAGGGGCAGGTAAAATAAGATTCTTTTCTTCTCCCTGTCTCCTTTCATTTTATGTTTTTTTTTTCTTTTTTCATTATATTGTAATAATGTAAAAATGTTTTTTCTTTACAAAATGTAAAATGAACAAATAAATAAATAAATAAATAAATAAATAAAAGAATGACGGTGCAGTAACTTACAAACGAGGGAAACGATAAATGGCTCCACCAGACAACAGGGAGATATGGTTTATGACCCGGCGAGGAACAAATGAAATGAGAGGGCTTTTATACTATGAGGGAGAGCAGGTTGGCAGGTGGCTGATGACAACAGGTGAAAGTGATTAAGGAAGTAGACTGGAACTGAGGAGTGAGTGAAAACAGAAAAAAAACATGACAGGCGCAAAGCCTGACAGGCGCAGAGCATGACAGAACCCCTCCTCAAGGGTGGCACCCGACACCCCCAAGAAGGCCCCCTCCACAAGAACAAGGGCAGGCGGAGGGAGGCAACAGGCAGGACGGCGGGCCAACATCAGCCAGATCCGGAGGACGCCCATCACCACCAGCCCGATCCGGAGGACGTCCAGGAGGCCGCCCATCACCACCAGCCCGATCTGGAGGACATCCAGGAGGCCGCCCATCACCACCAGCCCGATCTGGAGGACGTCCAGGAGGCCGCCCATCACCACCAGCCCGATCCGGAGGACGTCCAGGAGGCCATCCATAATGCGGCAGCACGTCAGGCGGGCGACCAGTGTACCGTCCAGCAAGAAACACAACCCCAAGGAAAGGGACGGCTGGGACACCACAGTCGGTCGGCACACCTTCTTCGTAGGCCGGAACACCTTCTTCGTCGGCCGGAACACAGTCGTCGGCCGGAACACAGTCGTCGGCCGGAACACAGTCGTCGGCCGGAACACAGTCGTCGGCTGGAACATAGTCGTCGGCCGGAACACAGTCGTCGGCCGGAACACAGTCGTCGGCCGGTACTCTGCCATCGTCGTCGCCAGGACCCCCGTCGTTGGGCGCTAAGATGTCGTCGGGCGCCGAGGCGGGCGATAAGACGTCGTCGGGCACTGAGGCGGGCGATAAAACGTCTACGGCGCTGGGCCCCTCTGTCGAGGACGAGGCATCTGCGGCGTTGGGACCCCTGTCGTCAGGACCCTCTGAGACGCCGTCGGGGACCTCGTCATCAGGACCCTCTGAGACGTCGTTGGGGACCTCGTCGTCAGGACCCTCTGAGACGTCGTCGGGGACCTCGTCGTCAGGACCCTCTGAGACGTCGTCGGGGACCTCGTCATCAGGACCCTCTGAGATGTCGTCGGGAACCTCGTCGTCAGGGCCCTCTGGAACGTCATCGGGGACCTCGTCATCAGGACCCTCTGAGACATCATGGGGACCTCCGTCTTCAGGACCCTCTGAGACATCATGGGGACCCTCTGCTGAGACTTCGTGGGGACCCTTGTCGTGGGGACCCTCTGAGACGAAGACCCCCGGTAGAGCGAAGACCTTCGATGAGACAAGGACCTTTGGAAGAGCGAGGACCCCCGGACCTAGGACCACCTCTGGTCCAGTGTCTGTGGAAACAAAGAGAGAGAGAGACACTACTTCCGATGGACCTGGTGGGTTAGGAACTGGTGCAAGACCCAGCCTTTGTGCTGGTGTAGGAGCCAGCTTCGGTGCTGAAACAGCAGGAACCAGTCTTGGTGCTGGAACCAGTCTAGGTGCTGGAACCAGTCTAGGTGCTGGAACCAGTCTAGGTGCTGGAACCAGTCTTGGTGCTGGAACCAGTCTTGGTGCTGGAACCAGTCTTGGTGCTAGAAACCAGTCTTGGTGCTGGCACCGGAGGGGCCAGTCTTGGTGCTGGCACCAGAGGAAGTTTAGGAAGTGCTGCTGGACCTGAGCTGGGAGGTGCAGCTCTTGGAGAGCTGAGAGATGCATCAGGCTGAGAAGCTGCTACTGGACTCAGATGTTCAGCTGTGGGTGGAGGGGTGAGAGCAACTGTCTGTGAGTTCTGGCGTTCAACTGCTGTGGGACGTTCAGCTGCTGTAGGACGTTCAGCTGCTGTGGGACGTTCAGTTGCTGTGGGACGTTCAGCTGCTGTGGGACGTTCAGCTGCTGTGGATGAGCTCAGAAGAGGACTTGATGAAGATGGGGAGCTGTGATCAGTAGGTGGTGAGTTGGGAGGTGGACCTGGCTGAACGCGAGCAAGCAGCAGTGAGCGTAACACACAGCTCTCCTTCCACGCCTGCTCGAACAGCTGCCACGCCCCCGGCGAGTCGTCTTTGTTGTCAGCTCCAGTGTATAAGGACATTATGTCCTCTGCTACGATTAATCTGCTCCACCAATCACTGGAGCTGCAGACGTCCTCTCCCCTCAAGGTAGGTGCGCAAGGGCATATGACTTCCACGCTCCCAGCAACAGGAGCGCATGGGCGTGCAGCCTCCTCCGTCAGCTCCAGTCTCCCCTCAGTCCTGTCAGAACTGCTGTCAGCACATGGGCTGACACACGTCCCCCCCCTTTGAAAATTTCCCCGGCTTTTCTGACAGCCGGCGTGGAGAGTTTGACGGTTGGGCGGGGCTGGAACCCGGAAATGTCCACTCGTTCAGTCCGGCGGTGACGTGGACTGAGAGCCGGTACCGGAGCTATCCAGAACCCAACTGGGTCCTCGTCCGAGTCGGACCACATCGAACCGAGTGTTGGAACAAAGGGGGAAGATGGCCAAAGAGCTATGCGGGCGCCTCCGAGCTTCCTTAGCTCTTCCTCCTCGACCAGAAACGGGGATGAGAGAATCTCCGTTTCCGAGCTGTTGTCACCCCAGCCGGTCTCTGCACGACACCCGTACATTTGAATGACGGTCGGCTCGTCCTGTCCTGGGGCCGCGTCCGTCAGTCGCTGAACGGGTCTGCTGTTCTGCCTGCGGGTCCTACGATTTCGTGATGGCCGGGTCATACTGTCATGATTAGGTTCCAGTGAAACACGCAGACCCAGAATGCAGGCGAACAGGACTCAGAGACACGGAGTGTAAAATAATAAACACTTTAATAAACTTTACTTCCGGCTCTCGGCAAAGCAAGTCGCATATCTTTTTGCTCCTACCCTCCCTAAGTTTTCCTCCTCCCTGCTTGCTTTTTGTCTCGTCCGTGACTCTTCAGCACTCACTCGAACCAATTTGCGATGGAGTTAATAAATTGGGCTGTTTCATCTATAGATAAGATTTTTTCCACGAAGCGGACCGGGCCAGGAGAAGCGGCCTGCCCCTCTGACACGCACGCTGTCGGATACATGATGGACTCCTGGGGACAGTGGCAACCCATGTGTTTGACCGTCCTGTCTGTCGAAGACGTGGAAGATTTGTGGATTATTGGGATATTGGTGGCAGCTGCTCTGTTTTTTGGCGTGAGCGGAGCTGTCTGTTACTGGAAGATTAGGAAGACTGCGGCGGCTATCGGCGCGCTGGCCAAACTTCCTGATCAGCAAGAATCTCTGATCCGGGCTGTGAGCTCCTCAACCCAGCTGTTGTACGAACTGAACCGCACGATAGGAGCGGCGGGAGACCACCGCGGACCTGCGGTGCGCTTTGGAACTCGTTTACAGCCGCCCGGCATTAATCAGGGCACGGATGGGGGTTCGTAGCTTCGGAACCTCATATGTTTCGGCGATTTTGGACCTGAACAGCACCTGGACCTTGGAAGGCTGCAGTCAAAAAGAACACTGTGGCCTGGATTGAAGATAAACAATAACTATCTAATCTAGTTTCTGCACGACCTTGGAAAAAGAAGAAGGCTGTTTGCTGGAAACTATTCTCCTGGAGTGAAGCTGAGAGACACTGCTGACCCCCCCCCCCTCCCTCCCCAGAGGTCTCTGGGAGTGTGCTCGGAGGCGCCAAGCTTAACAACTGCTGAACTGTGTTATCTGAGTGCTGCTCACAGACTCTTTTGATCTCCTTGCATGTCGTCAAATCTGCAACAATGTCTTGTCTGGTTGTGCTTATTGCTGATAGAGTTTTTGGGACTTTATCATAGAGTGTCTTAAGGCAATCTTTGATAGATTCTTTTTTTGAATATCACAAATGATACCTATTGTGTTTTTCCTTTTTCCATATCTGTTTGACCTTCATCCGGAGACGGATGAGTGCGGCCGCGCAGAAGAACATGTCATGTGTTTGGAAATGCTGCAGCTTTGCACACTCCCCCTCTTCCGGACGACTGTGTATACATAATCACGTTGTATTAATTACCTGGTGCAATGTTAATAAATAAATCTCTCTCTTAAATTCTTATCATTGCTGACCAAAACAAAAAGACTGACGGTGCAGTAACTTACAAACGAGGGAAACGATAAATGGCTCCACCAGACAACAGGGAGATATGGTTTATGACCCGGCGAGGAACAAATGAAATGAGAGGGCTTTTATACTATGAGGGAGAGCAGGTTGGCAGGTGGCTGATGACAAGAGGTGAAAGTGATTAAGGAAGTAGACCGGAACTGAAGAGTGAGTGAAAACAGAAAAAAAAAACATGACAGGCGCAGAGCCTGACAGGCGCAGAGCATGACACTATTACAAAGTCCCACTGAAACTGATGTCCGTTGAAACACACAGTCACGGACCTCTATCCAAAAGTTTGAATGGGGGTGCCATTTGCCACATCCAGCAGGGGTCCGGTACTTTGACACAAAGCATCTGTAGATGAAGCTGGCATAATGCTCCGCTATTCACCTGAGTCAACCAGGAAATGCCGTCCAGAAACCTCATCCATGATAAAAAGCAGCTTGTCTGAGCTGCTAGCACACACGGCTGCTAGCACACACAGTTGTTAACGAGCACCGGCTCTCTCGTTTCCCTGACGCAAGAATGAATACGGAGGAATGCAGTGCTTAATTTTTACTCCAAACCGGCAGTGGTAGAAGCAAAGCACATCGTCCTTCGGCCGCTCCGTCACCGAAGCTACAACATCAACAGCCATTGAGTCACACCGGATAAAAGTGCCTGCACAATTTAGTGTGTGGAAGCTATCAAAAGCCGGTCTGCTTCTTCAGCCAGGGAGCAATAATCCTTTGTCCAGATCAGCGGGGAGCTGGCCAGCGCTGCGCAAACAGCTGGAGGAAGCTGGCGAAGAACCAGGTGCTTAAAAAGGAAGGAAACATCCCCTGAGCCAAGTAATGCCAGTATGTTCTCCATCAGCTCTGAGGACTTGCAATCCCCCAAGCCACTCAGAGACAACAAACGTTCAGCCCGCTCCACGTCCGACAAAGCTGCAGTAAGTTCTCCTTGAGTGCACTGTACTTGTTAGTTCTTGGTGGGTCCCTCAGCAGACCCATCAGACGGCGGGTTGAAGCAGAATCTAAAGCAGCAACAATGTGAAAGTACTTGGTCTTATCTGTGGTTATCCCACAGAGATGAAACTGGGCTTCCACATGCTGGAACCATGGTTCCGGATCGTGTTGCCAGAACTCTGAAAGCTTAATAACGGCCGCAAACATAGCAGTTGAAGCAGCGGCAGGAGATGAGACAACAGCGGTTGGAGCAACATCTGCCAGGCAAAAAACTTGGTCCGGAAACCCGGCTGATGAAGAAGCAGTGCCAGCATCTGGTGAGTTCTCGTTAGAAAACATGTTCAGATGTTCGGAGTCACCAATGTGGAAGTCGGCAGAAAGCGACGAAAAAATATTTTGAGTCTCAATTTATTCTCAACGTCTTCCAACATAAAGCTCAGGAAAATAACAACTGAATTACAACCGTTGAACTGCTCTTTTTTATATCCTGTCCCTTTCACAATAAGAGCACATTCTGACGTGAAATATATACATTTGTGTCCTCCACACTGTAATGTTTATTGTCAGTTTGAATAATAACAATATGAAACCTATGGCAAATATGGAACATAAATGAACAACCAATGGTATTATTTTAGGAAGTAAATGACGTAAATCTGATGACTTTGAGAAGGAGTTTTGACTAAATTTGAACTAAGGTTCTTAGCTCTTAATGTTAAAATGTAAGTAAGTTTATCCCAGATTTGTGAATTAAATTATCTAAACAAACTCAGTTGGCACTGTTTCGTGGTTCTCTCATCACAAGGAACATGTTTCATCCTACCGGAATCTGCGTCCATTTTTCTAATTGCCACTGTGGATGCGCGAAGGAAGCCGATGGCACGCTGTCCCAACAATGAAGTTGTTTCTCATGGTTGCGGTTCATTCTTATACCTTTAGCTCCAAGGTGTTTGAGCATATTTAGACCCACCATCTCTCAGCTGGACACAACTTTTATCATATGTCTGTTGTTTCTCAGAGTCTCATCAACTCTCCACAACCACACATTCCATCTTATCAGCTCAGTAGATGATCCAAAGCCAACTTTCCTACTGGGCGACTGTCCCACAACTACTTGTGTTCTGTATACCTGATATCGAGAAGACGGGCCCCTTAACTTTTAACCAGTCAGAGGGCTTCTCACAGTGGGTTTATCCCACTTGCTAATTAAAACTCCCTCGTGGGAGTGGTGGCGCAGAGGGTAAGAAGATGAGCTTGTGATCGAAAGATCTCCGGTTCAAGCCCCGGTATCGAACATCAAAAATGTAGGTGGGATAAGTGAAGCAGTCACACCTGTCTCCACCCTCATCTGCCCCACTCTGGACCCTTGAGCAAGGCCCTTAACCAACACCATCTACTCCCCAGGAACCTTAGATATCAGCTATCTGCTCCACACAGAGGGCTGTGGTAGCTTGGTGGTTTGTGGTTTGTAACGTGATGGTGTAGGAGGAGAGCTAGCTTAGCATTAGCAACACGTGTACACAGCGTAACTTGAAAAAGAGCAAAAGAATGTTGGTTCTCACTGGTAATTTTATTATATTGCTTAGAAAACCATTGGGCAGCACTGTGGCACAACTGGTAGAGCTGCTGTCTCTCAGCGAGAAGGTTGCAGGTTCAAATCCCGGTCCAGGGCCTTTCTGGGTGGAGTTTACATGTTCTCCCCTTGCATGCGTGGGTTTCCTCCGGGTACTCCGGTTTCCTCCCACAGACCAAAAAACATGCTTGTTAGGCTGATTGGTGACTCTAAATTGACCCTAGGTGTGAGTGTGAGAGTGGATGGTTGTTTGGTGTGAGTGAGACAGGTCCCTCTTGTAAATGAGTCCCCGTGACTCAGCGAGGCTAGCCTGTATAAATAAAGGTTGAATGAACAATGCCAGGTCTCCACGGTGCTAAGTCTAATATTCATACATGAATATATAGAAGATAGTCCGTATATCCCTCACCACTTTGTTACTGAGGTTGAGCAGGGCAGCTAACGTGTACACACAGTCCAGCTCCCAGCTACTCTCTGCTGACTTCTGTGGTGAGTCATGACATCAAATACGAAGGAGGCGCCCTCTTGTGCTTTGTGAAGGTACTATAACTGCATTATACATACGACCATTACAGGTTGTGTCAGGAAGGGCATCTGGCGTATAAAAAAAAGCCAAGTCTTTGTGCGACTAGTTTGCTGTGGCGACTTCTGACGAAGGGAGAAGCAGAAAGAAGAAAATAAATAAAAAATAACTCCCTCAAAGTTTCAGAAGGTAGTATAATAAAAATAGGTAATGGCCCTTTTGTTAGAAAGGGTGACACCATGCTGAAACAAACAAAATTGGTTTATTTGAATCAGAACTTCAACTGTGTGTTAACTTCCTTTATTGTCATGGCAACCAGTCTCTGTTGATAAGGCAAAGTGAATCTCTTTGATCAAAGACTTTCTTTGGGAGACACAAAGTCTAAACTAATCATCATATAGTGAAGACGTCAGGGTGGTCCAAGAGGGGGGATAGAAAGAAGCTTCCTGTGTGAAAACAGAATACCAGTACAGTATGTGTCCCAGACCAGCAGAGAGGGAGCAGTGCAGGAGACACAAAGTGTCTGAGGACATTTGTCTTTGAGGAGTAATGGATGGACGCTACAATGGTAAGAACATAAACTATTAAAATAATGCAAAAATGTCAACTCTCTTGCTGTATTAAAAGCCAATCTGTACAAATACATTTTAAGGTGACACCTAAAACCCCTGAGAGGTGCTGCGGTATCTCGGTGGTTGGTCTTGTCATGCTGCAGGTTTGAGCTCAGGTTTTGACAGTGTAGTAATATAGGACTTATTGGTCAGTTTACTGACTTACCTATATTTTAGAGAATTTGGAGCAGACTTGATCTGACCCAAATTCATTTGCGAGTTCACCCTTTTTCCGGTATTGAATTGCTTTGACTGTGACTAGACAAAATGTAATTTCACAAGAGACTTCAATTTATGTTGATCTACCGAAAGATAGACCTTTTATTGAAACAATCATGAAAAGTACATTAAACATTTGTATCAATATTAGCTCTGATTTACTAAACTACGTTGACAAGAATTCAAATTAAAAACAAACAGACAGTTAGAAACTTTTCTGTTGGCACATTTACTTGAAGTTTACTGGCTTAGGGAAAAAGAAGAAATAGAAGGAATGAAAGCTAAGTTAACGGAAGTTAATTACTTTGAAAAGACAGGGTGACACTTTCCAGAACGGATCCAGCTAGACTTCTCACCCGTGCAACATACAATCAATGCCTCGTTACCTGGTGAAGATACTTCTCTGGAGATAAGAGCAACAAAGTTTTGTGGAAACCAACGGACTGTGTTGTCCAGTTTGACGTCCAGTTGATTTCCGCGCGTGTATTGCTGACAGACGAGCAGAAGAGCGCTTTTTCCGGCAGGAACAGAGCCAGCTCCTGACTGACTTTCAAAATAAAATTTCAGAAAACAAATTCTTTCAGAAATGAGTGTTGTTGAGACACAGCGAGGCTTTGCCGTGACTCCAGCTGAGACGTGGGTCTAATTGACACAATGACCAGAACGTTTCCAGCTTTTTCCAGAGGAGAAAACCAGTTGTTAGAAAGTTATCCCCTTCGACACTAAAGTCAAAACGGAAGTGTCCCTTTATATGGGAGACGGGGTCTTCCCACCTCCTCAATGACTACTGGCTGGCTTAACAAAATAAGAGATGGAATTCTGATTCCCATAGGCAGAAAATATCTGACGGACAACAGCAAAACTTGTTTATAGAATCGGCCAGATGGCCGCTTGTGAGCACAGAGAATATTATGGCTAACTTCACAGACAACACAAAAGAAGCTGCAAGTTAAAAGTTTACCCTGACCTTGTGCCTTAGATTCAAAGACTGCTTGTTCTGCAGAAATAAACCAGCAGAAGGGTCAAACTCATGCAAGTAACAGGTCATCATTAAATGACAAAAATATACTGTTGATCAATTTTGAATTAACACACATTAAAGAGAAAGTTCAATCTGATTAATTGGTGTCCATTAATTCAAAATAATTGTAACAAAAATAGTGTCCACTTGGCTCCTTGAGAGCTTCAGAAAGTGTAACACTCAGAGTTTCAGAGAGATGTGAAGAGGCTTAAATCCCATAACGGACATGAGAGTGCTATATCTCTACAGTCCCCCTTTTTGGAAATCATCGCCTGTCCTTGGAGATGAGTTCCAACACGAAAGGATACCACCGAATGTCTCTGACCGCTATGTAATCCAGCAAGTGGGAAAAAAAAGTTCAAAATTATACTCCCATAATGTTTTTTGGAAATTCCATACTGTGTGTAAGAAATCCCATTGTAGTAAGCTTTCAATCCTTTGGAAAACATAGTCTGTCAACCCATGGAAAACTGAGTCTGTGATCCCTTGGAAAACAAAGTCTTATAATCCACAGCAGTAATTCCATAACGATTAGAGTTGTTGATTTCATCAGCAACAATGGTTTTAATCAGCATGTAGAGGGGATCCCTCGATTGAAGCAGAGGAGGCGGCCCTTGGATTAAGGTTGAAGACCAACGTTGGAGTAGCAGGTCCCCACATCGAAGGTTGCGGGCTGGATAGCTCCCCGTACGGGCCACCATTATTGTAGTAATATAGGACTTATTGGTCAGTTTACTGACTTACCTATATTTTAGAGAAGTTGGAGCAGACTTGATCTGACCCAAATTCATTCGCAAGTTCACCCTTTTTCCAGTATTAAATTGCTTTGACTGTGACTAGACAAAATGTAATTTCACGAGGGACTTCAACTTATGTTGATCTACCAAAAGATAGACCTTTTATTGAAACAATCATGAAAAGTACATTAAACATTTGTATCGATATTAGCTCTGATTTACTAAACTACGTTGACAAGAATTCAAATTAAAAACAAACAGACAGTTAGAAACTTTTCTGTTGGCACATTTACTTGAAGTTTACTGGCTTAGGGAAAAAGAAGAAATAGGAGGAATGAAAGCTAAGTTAACGGAAGTTAATTATTTTGAAAAGACAGGGTGACACTTTCCAGAACAGATCCAGCTAGACTTCTCACCCGTGCAATATACAATCAACGCCTCGTTACCTGGTGAAGATACTTCTCTGGAGATAAGAGCAACGAAGTTTTGTGGACACCAACGGACTGTGTTGTCCAGTTTGACGTCCAGTTGACTTCCGCGCGTGTATTGCTGACAGACGAGCAGAAGAGCGCTTTTTCCGGCAGGAACAGAGCCAGCTCCTGACTGACTTTCAAAATAAAACTTCAGAAAACAAATTCTTTCAGAAATGAGTGTTGTTGAGACACAGCGAGGCTTTGCCGTGACTCCAGCTGAGACGTGGGTCTAATTGACACAATGACCAGAACGTTTCCAGCTTTTTCCAGAGGAGAAAACCAGTTGTTAGAAAGTTATCCCCTTCGACACTAAAGTCAAAACGGAAGTGTCCCTTTATATGGGAGGCGGGGTCTTCCCACCTCCTCAATGACTACTGGCTGGCTTAACAAAATAAGAGATGGAATTTTGATTCCCATAGGCAGAAAGTCTCTGACGGACAACTGGAAAACTTGTTTATAGAATCGGCCAGATGGCCGCTTGTGAGCACAGAGAATATTATGGCTAACTTCACAGACAACACAAAAGAAGCTGCAAGTTAAAAGTTTACCCTGACCTTGTGCCTTAGATTCAAAGACTGCTTGTTCTGCAGGAATAAACCAGCAGCAGGGTCAAACTCATGCAAGTAACAGATCATTAAATGACAAAAATATACTGTTGATCAATTTTGAATTAACACACATTAAAGAGAAAGTTCAATCTGATTAATTGGTGTCCATTAATTCAAAATAATTGTAACAAAAATAGTGTCCACTTGTCTCCTTGAGAGCTTCAGAAAGTGTAACACTCAGAGTTTCAGAGAGATGTGAAGAGGCTTAAATCCCATAACGGACATGAGAGTGCTATATCTCTACAACAGGAAGTGCAGGAAGGTCTAATATCCACCTTGTTCCTCTACTGTAATGTGGGTTTATGGATACAACTTCCTGTCAGACACAGGAAGTAGTTATATGCAATTGTTAACCATGGTAGAGAAGCACAGACCGTGGTTTATTTAAAAGTAATTTTCATTCAATTTAGCAGATAAAACACTTTTTTTTTGTTTAAGTTTATTTAACAACCATAAAGTTTAACAAAATAGCCGTGCTGAGTTCAGGTACCTGTGTTCTCTTCATGGCTGCACGAACAACCAGCCCAAACTAATCTGTAGCTACAACAACAGAGTTATGAACACGGACCCAAAACAAAAAGAGTGTTCCTGTGGAAGAGGTAAAGTTTCCATCTCCTACATACAGATGAGGAATTAAGAAGAATGTGGCTAAAAAATCTGACCTTTAAGAGACCTCCCAAAACGTTGTATGAGCTCATTTCACTTATAACAGCCGACAGAGTAAGACCTGCATCTTACTTTGTGTCTGGACTAAATTGATTGAAAACAGTGACGAGAATATCAGCTATGATTTCAAGTGTTTGGAGGACACAACATTATAGTATTTGTTCATCTTCAGTATTATGATTTTCTCTGTAATTAATCCAAGCTCGATGATGGAGGGCTTTAAGGCTATGGTTGGGCTCTATGTCTGATTTACGGTAAACAAGATTGTGTCCCCCTTCTTTTAACAAAACACACCAAATGTATCATTGTGTAGATACTAACTCAGAGCTTTTCAGGTTGTTCATCGCTTCACCGTTGGAAGCAACCAAGTCAATGAAGTAGCTAAATATGCTAGTAGATGTAATCTGTTGCCACTTCTTCAGCTCGTCCTCCATCCCTCGTCCTACGCAGGCAGCGGTATGATTATATTGTTCTGTTTGAGCTCCAACCGGTGGTGTTCCTACATGTTTAAATTAAATCCACAATGCTTGGACAAACTACATTAGCTCGTATTGTTCGCACATAAACAAAAGCCGGTTCTGATCCATGCTGGTCATGCTCATAATTGACACAAGGCAGCATGGGGGCTAGGAATAAGGTGGCTAAAGTAATTGTCAAATCTCTTGTGCGACTTTGCTCGCTGTAACTACTACTGCAGAAGGGAGCTGAAAGAAAAACATCAACATAAAAACATTAATAATTGAATTCAGTCCAACATGGAGAGGCAGCTGGTTCATCTGGCTTTTGAAGAGTTCTGGAGAAAAGCTTAGTTTTATTACCATGTTGCAACTACAGTATTACTATTTGCACTTCCTAAACATTAGCTGAGTTAAAATGTAGCATTCCATAAAATAAAATTGCCCACCAGCCTCCATGTCAAAGTTTCAGACTTAAATTATTTATGTTGAGAAGAAAGAGAGTTGTTTCTCTTTTGATCAAACTGTTATGGAAAAGGCTTTTATGCATTGCCTCATGATATTATGTAATATTACACATGAAGGTCAGAAGTGTGAGGGTGACTCAGCTTCTACAATTAAAGCTCAATATATGTCAAATTGAGTTGTTGTCATTTTGTGTTTCCTAACATTAACTGTGTGATTTTGGCAAGTCATTCTTTTCAACCAGAACCCAGAGTACTGATAATGGAAAAAGACAAAACCGCAGACAGAGTTAGTTTATTTACAATATAAATAAGATTTATTCTTCTTTCTGCTACCTTTCATTTTTTTATATTTTGTACATTATCATTTATGGGATTGTCTTGTATTGTTTCTTTTGTAAAAAAAAATGAACAAATTTAATAAACATAAACATAAACAATATGAGAGGAATAGAGACAGGACGATCAGCTGAGGACAGTGAGGGACGAGTACAGATAATCCAGATGATTTGCTTGTTGTTTCTTACTTGGTGTATATTTCTTACAAGCTTGTTCTGTGACCAGGGGAAGATGTCCAGGTAGGAGGGAAGAGTCATGTATGATTTAGAGGCTTGTTTCTTTATTCCAAGAGAAGCTGACTTTCAGCAGGAGAGAATAGAGGAGGATTCACATAGTCCAGGGAACTCACAAGGATGTCTGTGGAGCATAAGGTAAGATTAATTCTCAAAAGATGCACAAGGGGTTGTCAGTCGATTACCATTTTATAAGAAACGATCAAAGAAGAACAGTGGAAATCAGTGGAACTCAGCCTTACGAAGGGTGGTAATCAGCTGCAGTTGAAGACAGCCAAGGCTCATGAGCTGTCTGCTTACAGGACCTGCAGGAACAAATAGCACAGACAGACGTAGCCCGGAACAAATAAATCTAAGGAACTAGCTGTGGCAGACATCTTTAACTGGATTGACTTCATTTATTCATTCATTCAACCTTTATTTATACAAGTTACCAATACCATTGAGCCTCGGGGACTCATTTACAAGAGATACTTGATTTAACAAAGAGTGATGACAACATTGGACAAAAAAGACAAGACTTCATGAATTAATCAGTTGTAAATATACATTAAAAATAATCTGATAGTTTCATTAAGAATTTTCTAGTGGTTTTGCTAACATAAATGTACTGTACATGCCCTGATGCATGCTCAATAAATAATCCAGGTAGAAAAATCAAAAAAAGCTAAGTCTGGTCCTCTGGACAATCAAAAAACAAAACAAAAAAATTGTAGAAACGTTTCGTCTTTCGTCCAAAATACTTCCTCAGTCTGAGATGCTGTATTCAGCTCAGTCTTATAAATAGTACCCTCTCACAGTGGATTGGTTGATCCAAAATCTTACATTATCTGAAATATATTGGAGTAGCCTGTATATTATTTCTGAATGACTGTAAGTTCAATTTTGTCTTACCCTGGTTACATGTTTCACCACATTTGACCTAACTTCCTTAAATTAATTGTTGAAATTGAATAGTTTCATTTGTTACTATTTCTGTCTCAACATGTGATTCTTGACCTGCCATTGTGTATCTGTTCCTCCTTCATGTTCCTCTCAAACCCAGCCGGTTGAAGCAGATGGCCACTTGTCCTGAGCCTGCTGCTAAAGGTTTCTTCCTCATGAGGTAGTTTTTCCTTCCCACTGTCACCTTCATGCTTGCTCAACATGAGTTCTTTGAGGGAGGGAATTCAGAGATTGTCATCATTGCATGTTCCTATACAATGATGAAATTGGTTCTCCGCATTTAACCCATCACACGTGAGATACACCCAGGTGGAGCAGTGGGCAGCTTTGTAAGCACCCAGGGAGCAACTAGTGTCTTGCTCAGAGACATTGCGGCATGTGGGAATGGCTGAGAGTTGAACCTGCGACTTTCAAGTCCCAGGTCGGCTGCTCTACCTCTACACCAAGTTAAAATGGAGTTAAATCCAAAGCAGTTTGCTCCTCAGATAAATGGTGTTAACTTATTTTTAATATATATATATGAATGTTTCTGTTCAGTGTCCTGAGATGACTTCTGTTGTGACTTGGTGCTATATAAACAAACTGAATTGAATTGAATTGGAAATGTGAAAAATTCACTTATAGCCATATATGTGTCAGCTAATTCTGATTAGCTGTGGTGGCCATCATGAAGTGGATTATATCCAAAACTAAATCATTTTGTAGGTGTACAGCCAATATTTACTTTCTAATAACTTCCTTGAAATCTGATCAATGGTTGATGAGATATTTTGTAAAAAAAAATTGAGTTGACTTCAAAATTCTATTTATTGTTCATCTAGCAATCACTTTCTGAAATTTAATACATTTGGTCATGATTTACAAGATTTTTTTGTCAGCAGTACAGACACATGAACACAGACTCAGACGTGGACTAAAACACCACTCCTTTGATTATAAATAATCTGTTCCTCATATTTAGTCTACAGTATAGTTCTCTACTTTAAATATGCATTCACCACTTTCCCACACAGAACAATTCCATGCACAGTTCCAGCTTCAAATATTTTTTATCAAACTTCTCTTAGCTAATCAGCTTGTAGTCTGAATGATATTTTGTTGCTTAGTTTTATTATTTTGCCTTTCAGTCCATCTTTTATATATGCCTCCTTCAACCCATCTCCGTTTCATCTCTGTTGAACATCTCAGCTGTCAGCCATCTTCTAACCGAGCTGCTATCAGTGGCTGGAGTTCTCATTTCACTCCATAAAGAAAGTTTTCCTCTAAATGACTTCGCCACAGTTAATTGGCAGCCAAATACTTGCACGCAGACACACATAAACACATTTTCTCAACTTCCCAATCTGATCATTAAAAAGCGACAATGACGCATCTGATAAGTGTAATGATTTCTTTTTTTATTTTGCTTTCATTGAGAAGGTTCATGCGAGGGGTGCAGGCACAGCTGCTATTCAGCGACAGCAGCTTCTTTTCACTGGCTCATCAAGTCGACTGCACAACGCCAGATATGGGGATGAATCATGCTGCTGGGTGGCAAAGCACTCCAATAATCTCAGGCACATCGTCTCCATTCAAACTGCCATGGCTGTGTTTGAGATAAAATATACAAAAGCAAAAAGGACATGGCTGAATCTGAACAGTAAAAGTCTCTAAAACTGTTGATTATTTGTCAGAGTTGCTCTTAAATTCACAGAAAAACTTGCAAAATAAGCAACAAAGTTCAAGTTCAATCATCCAGGTACTAAATCCAATAATTCTCAGTTGGATCATCTGGACAGTTTCTCTGTGGCTGCCTGCCTGGGAGGAGTCGATGAGAGACAGGACAGCCTCCAGAAACTATCTTGGCTCCAGCAAACTGGTTGGTCCACTTAAAGTGTTTACTGCTTAGTGGGGAATCAGTTTGTTGGAACTCGTCTGACTGATGAAGCCCTCCGGATAGAGGGTGAAATGTGTCTATGAAAAAGAAACTGTCCAGATGACCCGATTGCAAAGTAAGCTGTCCTAATCGAGTTCTGCAAAGGTCTAATCCATAAGGTCCCGTGTGTGGAATTGTAAAGTTTAACGGAATATCCCGAGAATATGGAGTGAAAGAACAGACTCCAAGACTAATATAAATTTAATTCATTTATTTATAGTGAATTAAAGTTCATCTATGTACAAGAGGGAGGACCTGGGAAATAAGTAGAGGAAGGTGTTGGAGCGTCGAGAGGGGAGCAGGGGTTTCAAGTATAAGACCAAGTATAATACATTTGTCTCATTCGTTTAACTGGGTTCTCTTTTTCTACTTTTAGGACTTATGTGAAAATCTGATGATGTTTTAGGTCATATTTATGCAGAAATATAGAACATTATAAAATGTTCACAGACTTTCAAGCACCACTGTAAATGTGCTGAAGGCAGAAATAAAGACTAAAAAATAAGAGACTCCAGTACTGCACTTTTTCTTCTTAAGTGCTCAAGAAGCTAATGAAGGCTAAGCGTCACAGGTTTGTACTGTAAGCAAACTGTAAGAAATAATCATTTTTTTAAAGCACTTCATGCCGACTAATATGAGAGCAACATGTTGATAATCATTTAGACAGGTTACTTTTAACACTTTTCTGGTCTGAAACAATCATATATCGAAGATTCTCAGTCAACCAGGACATGATAAAATCAAAAAAGGTGTTCAATAAAGAAGCAACTGGACTTTATTTGTAATAGAAGACTTAATGATATATCTGTTCAAGGACTGTGGAACAAAATGCACTATGATAGATTTCTAATATATCCATAAAATACAAGCTAACTGTGCTAGACCAAATGTCAGAATAGCTGGTGATATTCAAGTTCATATATCTTTATAGTTATTTTATTTTGATTTGATTTATTTATTCATTCATTTTATGATTAAAACAAGAAAACAATACAATACAAAAAAAGAGAGAAAAATATATATAAAATGAAAGGCGGCAGAAGAAGAAAAAAAATCTTATTTTTTCTGCCCTTTTTTCTCCAATAAACAATACATATACACAACTACTTGGATTACAAAATAAATAATCAACTTAATTTTAACCTTTAAAAATAAACACATGATACAACCAACTCATATAATTTCCAAAATAGTGAACAACTTAAATAATAATTACTACCCTTGGTGTCATACACAAACTTCCAAATTTCAACTCATTTAAATATATGTTTTTAACAGTTTAAACTTAATCATTCTTTTGAATGTAACAATTGATCTAACCACTTTAATATCAGACTCCAATTTATTCCATAACCCTATTCCTTGAATTATGGTAGATCTTCCCCTCAAACTAGTCCTAAAAGGTGGCTTCACAAATATATTTGTCCCCTTAAGATTATAATTACTCGTTCTTCTGACAAAATATTTCTGAATATTAGAAGGAAGTGCATTAGTTTGAGCTGTATACAAAATTATCAAAATATTATAATCAATTAAATCATAAAATTTCAACAGTTTTGTTTGATAAAACAAAATGCTTGAAGGATGATGAGAATTATTTCTGGTGATAATTCTAATAGCTCTTTTCTGCAATATAAAAATTGGCATTGTAATTGATTTACACGCCGTACCCCAAACGCTAATACCATAAATTAAGTGTGGCACAAATAATGTATTATACAACAAATGAAGTGCTTTATCATTTAGTAAATCCCTAACTCTGTAAAATTTAGCAATAGACCTTTTTCATCACATATGATAGCATGAGGGGGAACAAAAATGTGTTCCTAAGGTTCCAGTTACACCTAACAATAGCAAAAAAGAAAAAAAGTATAAAAAGAAACAGTATACAAGGATCTAAGATGTAAAGTAAGTTATATGCTAAACACTAATAATGTAAAATAATACAGTACATTAAACAGAAGTCTAAACATGAGTATGTAGGGATTATATGTGTGCGGATGAATACAGCAGCATGAGATCAGCAGCATGCATAATCGGTAGCACAGATAAGTCACATATGAATGTGACATTACAGTGATTTTCCTGGTTAGGGATTTATGAGTCTGACAGCTTCAGGGTAGAAGCTGTTCCTCAGTTCTACAACCTTCTGCCTACTGAAACCTAAAACTTTATGTACATTAAGTTTATAGAAGATCTTCTGAACAGCTCCAGGTGACACCTGTTAAAGGAGGAGAGACCGAGGGTGGAGGGTCAGAGTCAGAGTTTCTTTATTCTCATTTGCATGACATGTGGTGGAACGAAATTGTGTACTCCCAGTTTCATCCAACAATAAAATGTAAAATAAAAACAGTAATAACATCTAAGATATGAACTAAGAAAAACATCAACTAAAGATACACTAAGTACTAATAGCATAAAAACAATATGCCGAACAGCAGCACGAACATGAGTCTGTGTGAGCAGATGAGTATGAATGAACACAGGGTCACTGGACCATTTGTAATCAAAGTCAAAGTTATCCTTCGACTTTGTTTAAGATTGTTTTACCATTATGATTCACAATGTCTTTAAATGTGAATCTAGTTTTTTTTTTTTTGACAAAAATACCAATGGAAGGAACTCAAGCCTTAAAACACATTTGTTTCTTTTAAACACATTATTTATGCTCCTCTGTTTATTATTGTTTCCTATTATTCAGCTCTGAATGAGCCAAACTGTTCTGTTTCCTCTTGATTCACTGAAAAAAAATTCAAATTCTCAAACTATGACAAACATTTTACCCAATCAAAATTTTTCATAAACAGAACCTTCTAAATCAACATTAAATGGGCCAACCTATTTTCAAAACCGGAAAGAACTGTCTCAACAACCAGTTTAGTCCTGACTGTGGGACAGAGATTTTAGCATTTACACCATTCCTTTTTATGTCTGTGTGTGCTTGACCTTCTTTTCTTAACTTTTGTAGATCTGAATATTAATATACATTTTTGAAAAACAATAATTAAAATGTGCATATAAATAACGTGAGGTGTTTGTTTCTTTTGGAGGACACAATATGATGCTTTGAATTGTAAAGTAGACAACAATACATCTGTTTTGCATTTTTCCACAGTCACAGCTGAGAAAAAAACAAACTAATGCTAATTTTGACCAATATGTGTGTCAACACAGTCTCATTTGCATTTTTGTAATCTGTTTTATTTGTCACATCTAGTGTCACATGAGAACAGTTCATTCATAGGGTGTAGCTCTCTGTTAGAATCAAGGTGCTTGTTAAACTGAACTGCCTAAAACTAACCTTTGAAATTACAGTACAGATAAAGGAGTCTCGTTATATAATTAGCATAATGTAAAGAAAAAATATAAAAAATACAACAAAAGGGTAGATGTTACAAATATGTTTGCTGAGGGTGTAGATATTTTTCTATAGGTATCACATATATATTTGAGAGAAACATAAATGAATTATTTGGATGTATCATGTTAGAGAATTTCAGTCTTGGAAACATCCTTTAATGATGCTAGAAGAAAGCCTATCCATCATCCTGTCAAGACTTTTTGATACAGAAGGTCAGATTTTGTTAATGTCAAATTATCAACAAGATCATCTAAATCACTGCTCTCTGATGTATTACGGTACTCTGCAAGACAGAGGAAAACATTGAGAGAAGAGTTTGTTTGAATTTGGTTGCAGTGTTCTCTGATAAACACCTGCTAAGATGAAATTTACTCTCAGTGGCTGTGTAGTCATTTAATGTAAACTCAAAGGTTATTAAAAAATGGTCAGGCTGAACAGCATTTTGAGGAACTATTACTAATTACTAACTATTACAGGTAAGTCATTAATCTCTATGCCATAGGTCAGAACCAGGTCAAGGGTGTGATGATGAGAATGGGTACATGTGGAGGTTTTGGGTAAAACCAACTGACTCTAGTAAAACAAGTGCTAAAGCTTTCCAACTTTTGCAATCCGCTTTTGACATCATCCAGTCAGATTTGTTCCGTCTCAAACTTGTCCTAAATGCTGATAAAACAAAAGGGATGTTTTTTTCAAACAGGAAGGCGGTCCCAGCAGATCTTCCTCTGATTTTATCCTCAAATGGTGTCCCTATTGAGTTTGTTGATTCATATAATATTTGGGTATCATGGTCGATTTGCATCTCTCTTTTAAACTCCATGTGGAAAACCTAGTAAAGAAATTGAAAGTTAAACTGGTTTTCTTTTTCAGAAACTGATCATGCCTAACACTGAATGTTAGGAAACACCTTGTATCTGTGACTTTCCTTCCCTCCATTGATTACAGTGACATTCTCTACATGAATGCTCCTACAAGCACCCTGCAGATGTTGGATGTTGTCTATCATGGTGCACTAAGATTCATAACTGGCTGTGATTATCGTACCCACCACTGCACCCTGTATTCACTGGTTAACTGGACATCATTAACCTCACGCAGACTCTTCCACTGGTACATTTTCATCTTTAAATCACTTCTTGGTCTGCTGCCCTCATACATCTCCTCCTACATGTCTTTGCGTGAGTGCAGCTACAGCGTGCGCTCTCAGGACATGATTACCTGCAGTGTTCCGTCAGTGAGGACTGAACTTGGAAAAAGGGCCTTCTCCTACTCTGCTCCTGCTTCATGGAATATCTTACAAAAAGATCTGAAGCTCTCGACCTTGACTTCTCTAAATGGTTTTCAGAATCTGTTGGAATCCTGGCAAAAACCAATGCAGACATGTTCCTGTTTTTGATTGTATACATCTACCTTATAATATGTCTGTTTTGCTACTTTAATATCTTTGTTTTAATTTGTTTTTTAAAAGAAATATGTATTTCTCTCTTATGTTTGTCTATTGTTGATTGTTCAAGTAAAATCTATGCTGTTTTCATCATTCTTCAGTTTGTAGCCAGGTCCCTCTTGTAAATGAGTCCTTGAGGCTCAATATTAACCTGCCTAAATAAAGGTTGAATGAATGAATTTTTTTTAAAGGTTATGGGGAGTGGTGGCGCAGAGGTTAGAGAAGGTGGGCCTGTGATCGGAAGATCGCCGGTTCAAGCCTCGGTACAGACAACATAAAAAATGTGGGTGGTATAGTCAGAATCAGAGAATATTTATTGTCATTTGCACCACGTGTGGTACATGTGATGAAACAAGATTATGTACACAGGGTCCCAGTTACATCCAACAACAAAATGTGAGAGAAAAACAGTAATAACATCTTAGATATGAACTAAGAAAAACATCAGCTAACAATACACTAAGCACTAATATCATAGAAAAACATCACTCCAAACAGCAGCACGAACATGAGTCTGTATGAGCAGATGGGCACAAATGAAAAACAGCAACATGAAACAGATCAGCAGCAACATGATGTGATATTTCACAGTGATTATTCTGGTTAAATATTCATGAGTCTAACAGCTTCTAGAAGCTGTTCCTCAGTCTAGTGGTTCTACACTTAATGCTCCTCAACCTCCTTCCTGAGGGAAGTGCAGCAAAAAGTGTGTGTGCTGAGTGAGTGGGGTCTTTCATGATGCAGGTGATACTCTTCCTGCATCTGGAGGTGTAAATGTCTGTGATAGTGGGGAGACTGACTCCAACAGACTTCTGTGCAGCCTTCACCACTCTCTGCAGAGCTTTTCTTTCTGCAACTGTGCAGCCTCCATGCCACACGTTGATGCTGGAGCACAGGATGCTCTCCACTGCACACCTGTAGAAGGAGGTGAGGACTGGGCTACTCAGAAAAAAATCTGAGTATAGGTGAAGCACCGACACCTTCCCCCACCCTCATTCGCCCCACTCTGGGCCCTTGAGCAAGGCCCTTAACCCCCACCATCTGCTCTTCAGGGTGTCATATCTGCTCTCTGCTCCACACAGAGGGCTGTGGTAGCTTGGTGGTCTGTTGTTGTGTCAGGAAGGGCATCCGGCGTAAAAATAACTGCCTAGTCTTTGTGCAACTTAGTTCGCTGTTGTGACACCTAACGCGGGGAGCAGCGGAAAGAAGAAAATAAATTAAAGGCCATACTTAAACTGTCACTTTCAACATCTACATGAATATTGACATCACACATTATTATGACTTCATCAAAAAAATAAGTTGGATAAAAATAATCTAAAAATTCTGACAAAAACTGAGAATAAGGGCCTGGTAGTTGATATTTAAGAGGAAAAAGTGGCTTTTCTGATTTCCATTTTGCATGAGAAAGACTGAGGGATAACGACTCAAAAGTATTATAACTAATATTTTCTTCAACCTTTATTTAAGCAGGTTAATCCCATTGAGCCTCGAGGACCCATTTACAAGAGAGACCTGGTTTCAACAAAGAATGATGACAACAGCAACAACAATAGACAATCATAAGAGAGGCATACAGATTTTTTAACAAGTTA
>JBBPBX010001739.1:29191-63756 GCA_038048925.1 Garcialebias charrua | reverse complement strand
TATATATATATTTATATATATATATATATATATGTATACAGGTAGTCCCCGACTTACGAGCGAGTTCCATTCCTACGACTATCTCGTAAGACGAAATCTCGTACGTCGGAACACGAAACACGTGTTCTCGTAAGTCCGGATTTTCGGTCGTAAGTCGGAAAATTTATACTAGCGCTACTACGAACACTCGTTTTTCATCACAAATGTTCATACTAGTTCATAAACATGCTCAGAAACTTGATTCCAAACAGTTAGCCAACACACTTGCATCTAAAAACACATAAAAGTGCTGTATTTTTTGTATGTTCTTTAAAAAATTTCTGCTCGTTTGCCAGCTTGTAAGTCCGGAACCTCGTAAGTAATGGCCAGTTTACACGGCGCGTATTTTGAGTGTAACCGCTACTTTCTCTTTGCGACTTTGCTTATCGCCTACACGACGCTGCTGGCCCCCCTCTTTGCATCCGATACTTTTCTGAACCTGCTCTCAAGGTGGAAGTTTTTCGCTGACCCCCCGTTGATAATGTAAACATCTCCCGTGGAGCTTTTGTTTGAACACATGCACGCAGCACGCACGCGCAGACAGCCGGCATTTTAACAATGGCGGTGGACTGGACAGTGGACACACGCACCACTTTCTGAACTATAGCTGATGGAATATATTTTGATTCTCATATTTAATTATTCTACACCTTACCTGCATCTGTGTTGGAAGAGAGCCAGCTGCCTGGATCCAGTTGTCTGTTAACGAGGCAGTCGGACATTTCACGTGTCACGCTGCACTATAACATACTAAATGTGCTATATATTAACAGTTTAACAATAATAAACAGTATTTATGTTAGCGTGGGAGATATTTAAATTTATCTGAGCTAAATGAAGCTATCTGGACTCGTTACGTCATGCCTAACATGCTGCTGAAAATGAAGACACCAGGTTGATTTTTTATTTATTTGTTTATTCAACACCACAAACTCATGTCACAAACACTGAGAATTAAATTGAACACTTTTAAAAACACGTTAACCGAACTTTAATGAACTGGACTCTGTTGTTTTCATCCCACTGGACCCACATCCGAACCGCCGGTCCGCTTCGTGGAACAGCTTCGACCTCGCAGGAAAAAAATAAAAATAAAACCTCAGTTGGTTGTTCTGTGATCGAACTAAACACAAGGAAACATTATTAAGAACATGGTTTACCTTGTAGCGCTGCTGTAAATCAGCTGATTCTCACGGACTAAAGTCAGACATGTTGACTCGGTTCCGGTCCAGTCAGCAACTGGTGTGCAGATGAAGCGGCCCCACTTGGTGTCAAATCTGTTGACTCTTATCCAAATTCCAGCTTTAACTTGTTGTTAACTTGTTGACAACAACTTGTAGTAGCTGAACTTTTAGCCAGAGAGGAAAACAGGCTGCCTCGTCTGCTCTGTTTACCTCAGGCAGCACGCATGCGCAGTAGTGAAGGTTCCAAAAATCACAGCGCCATCTAATGGCCCAGCATGGTAACTACAGTGAAATCATGAGGACGGGGGTTGGGGGGGGAGAGAGTCGTATCCACAGAATTCGCCCGTGTCAACGCAAAACTTTTCACCTAATTAACATACCCAAAACATCCGTTTCCCCCACACAGTGTCCGTGTAAACAGGGCCTAAGAGCGCTCGTAAGTCGGGGACTATCTGTATATATAATTTTAATATTTTTTTATTATTTTTATTTAGTTTTTATATTATTTTCATGAGTATTATTTTTTTCCTGCTTGCTCTCGGCGAAAGCAGACTCTTCCTCCGCCGCTCCATCCCTGCTTTGCTCGTTGTTTTTGTGACCCTTTTTCAGAGCCCGTTTTTGCATATCTTCCAAATTTTAAACTATGGATTTGTTCAGCAGGTCTCTCAATGCAATTGAAGGAAAGCCTTTTACCTTGAAATCATATCTGGATTTATGATAACTGATTTCTGCTTTTTGGAGTTGGTGGAAATCTGGACTGTCGACAAACTTGGATATGTCAGCTGCTGTTTAAGCTGTCTGGAATATGTGTGCCGGGCTTGGCAACACTCAGACTGTGTGCAAACTATCTGTAGACCTGTATCAGCGCTGAGCAGACAGGACTGTGGAACTTCTGGCAGTGTTCACAAACAGTTGGAAGGAATAGATCTTGCAGAAGTTGTAAACCCGACTTAATTAATCACAATTCAGCTTTTTGGAGTTGACATGAGATTTACTAGCAACTGTCCCAAATGTCCTTGGGTGTCCTGAAAGGCGCTTTTAAATAAAATGATTATTATTAGAGCTCAGCCTGACCCAAAACAATGTTGAAATCTGAATCTGGCTCTGGCCTTGGAAGGCTAACTATCTCAATTTCTCTTTGGATGTTATGGAAACAAGATGTGCTGATCCCCTCCTCCTCACCCCCTCCCCTCCCCAAGGATGTGGAACAGTGTAAGAGCTCAGCCGAGCTGGCTGACAAACAAACACCTCTTATCAGGACTATGGCTCTGGGCTCTGGACTGTGTTGTGCTATGACTTCCCCTCAAAATCATGCCTTCACCAGAATTCATCATTGCCTCCCCTGGTGCAGCAACCTCAGAGATGTTAAGGCACCAAAGGGCTGTGTTGCTCACCTGGCGTCCATGCTGAGACCTCCACCCCCTACCCACTCCACACGCATATGTATTATGTCTATTAATGTGCTTTTCATGTTGCACTTTTTTCATAACTCTGATATTGTTGTTCCAAAGGACAGTGGGGTGGAGTCTGAAGTTCCTGCCTCAGAAATATTTGGATAAAATAATAATAATAATAATAATAATAATGAATTCAATTTATAACGCACTTTTCATTAATGAAAATCTCAAAGTGCTACAAAGTGCAACAGAATTAAATGTCAATAAAACAAGTAATAAAACAAGTAAAATCAATAACAGTATCAACTAAGATCAAAAGTAGAATCATGAGGAGGTAGAGTATGCTCGGTTGAAAAGAAAGGTCTTCAAGCCGCTCTTAAAGTCAACCACAGACTGTGGGGCTCTCAGACAGTCAGGAAGAGAGTTCCACAGGCGGGGGGCAGCCACACTGAAAGCCCGGTCTCCCATGGTCCTTAATTTGGTTCTCGGAATGTGAAGGAGATTACTGTTCTGTGACCGCAGCGAACGGGTGGATGAGTATGGAATAAGAATATCCTTCAGATAATCTGGTGAAGTTCCGTGTAAGCATTGATGTGTAATGAGAGCAGTTTTGTACTGAATTCTGTAGGTGACAGGAAGCCAATGAAGGTTATGGAGAATGGGTGTAATATGTTCAAATTTACGAACTCTCAACAAGATCCTTGCTGCACTGTTTTGAATATATTGAAGTTTCTGAAGGTTTTTGCCAGGGATTCCAATAAACAGGGAGTTGCAGTAGTCGAGCCTGGAGGAGACAAAAGCATGGACGAGCTTCTCAGCATCGGAAAAAGTTAGGGATGGGCGAAGTCTGGAGATGTTTCGAAGATGGAAGAAGCAAGTTTTAAACAGAAGCTTAATGTGATTTTCAAATGTAAGATTGGAGTCCATTTTTATTCCAAGATTAGTAACAGAGGTGGAGAGGGGGATGACTTGTCCAGAAAAGGAAATTGTTGTTATAGTAGATGTTTGTACCTGGTGAGGGGTGCCAATCAGTATGGCCTCAGTCTTGGAGCAGTTTAATTGAAGAAAGTTCTGATTCATCCATGCCCTAATTGCCTCCAGGCAGGCAGAGAGGGCAGTGAGTGAAGATGGAGATGACAAGGTGGAAGATGAGGATGCTCCAGTCCTGATGTAAAGCTGTGTATCGTCGGCATAACAGTGAAAAGAAATGTTGAACTGATTAATAATTTGACCTAAAGGCAGCATGTAAAGGGAAAACAGCAGGGGCCCCAGAACTGACCCCTGAGGGACACCACAGGAGACACAGACTGTCTGGGACGTGGCGTTGCCAAGACTAACACATTCCAGCCTATTGGAGAGGAAAGATTTGAACCAGTCCAGGACAGTGTCACAGAGACCGACCTCCACATGAAGACGGTGGAGGAGGATACTATGGTCCACAGTGTCGAAGGCTGCAGTGAGGCCAAAATAGATGCCATTTCCTACATTCTGGTGTATTTTACAAAGATTTATTACAGTAGATTAACATGAAACAAAAGATGTAAACTCATTGAAAGGACTGCAAAGTGTTCATATTGTAACATTGCTGCAGCTCTGCTGGTAAGGGGCGTTCTACAAGACAAATTGAGGTGCTGATTTGTCAGTTGCTAAATTGTTAGTTACAAACATCAACATTAAAATAAACAAACATTTAAAATATATCAGTCTGTGTGTAACAAATTAATATAAAAGTTTCACTTTTGGAATGGAATTACTGAAATAAATCAACTCTTTCACAATATTCTAACTTTACATATTTCATTTTTACTTTTAATCACTTTATGTGTTATTTATAAGTGTATTAGATGCAGGATTATTTCTCATTTAATGAGTATATCCCACACCGGGGTCAGCTGTGCCTCGTCATCCTCCTCCCTGCTCTGCAAAGTTCAAGACAAAACATGCTCTGCTGTGATATTAGAAAGCTTAGTTTAAAATTATAGTTTTATTTAGTTAATAGTTTTACAGTCACTCTTTGTCAGGCGGGTTGAAAAATATGCAGAGTAATCCTTCAAATGCACAGGCATGGCTGCACGCCTCCACCTGTCTGCTCCAGACCACGCATTACTCCACCCGAATGGGCAATGTAGAACCAATCTGCACATGCGTCTAACAGAAACTGAAACTTACCGCTTGTGTATGTTGACCTGCATCAAGAGTGAGTCATTGACAGATGTGGTGAAGATAATCCAGTGATTTTTCAAGACGTATATTTTTTTTGTGTGTGTGTGGCCAAGAAATTGGATGCATTCCAACAAAGATGCCTACAAAAGATACTGAAGATTACATACCTAGATCGGATTACAAATGAAGTCTATCGCAGGACATCATACCCATGAGCCAAACAAACAAGCTAAGTAAGCTCAAGTTTGTGGGACATGTACTAAGAATGGAAGCACATAGACTACCAAAGATTGCCTTCAACTGGAAACCACAAGGAAACCGAAAGAAAGGCAGACCAAAACTGACGTGGAGACGATCCTTTGAGAAAGACCTGAAAGTACAAGGCTTCGACCCGAGCCCGGTGGAGGTGATCGCCAAGGATAGAGATCAATGGAAACATTTTGCCGCCCAATGCGCTCTCGATCGCGGGCGAATCTAAGTCTATGTAAGTACGGCAAGTGTGAGTGGCCCGGTACAAATTGACCCACGGCTAGGTACCGGTCCGAGGCCCGGTGGTTGTGGACCACTGTAGGACACACTGTGACTTCTTTTTTTTCCTTATCTAAAAATAAGGCTGTGCCTCCCGAGGTGACAGCCTCAGTCACCTCTGTCTCCCTATGTCAGTTGTTGTTTATGTTGTTTAAGTTGTTCTTGGACAGTGGGAGTGGTGGCGCAGAGGTTAAGAAGGTGAGCTTGTGATTGGAAGATCACCAGTTCAAGCCCCGGTATCAACAACATCAAAAATGGGGGTGGGATGAGTGAAGCAGTCACACCTGTCTCCACCCTCATCTGCCCCACTCTGAGCCCTTGAGCAAGGCCCTTAACCCACACCCTCTGCCACCGGATGCGATAGAGGAGCAATGCATAAATGCCTGGTTGGGTCAGTGGTGTACGATCTGGGTTGGGATCCGGGAGACCGGGTTTTGATCCCCTGTCACGGAGAAGTTTGTGGTATTATTTTCTTTTTTTTTAAGCCTTTTGGTTTGGATAGGTCGGATGGAATAGATACATACATCTGCATGTTTATTCTTTGTTGTTGCTTGGTTTATGTTGTTGGCTAGAGTTTTAGTTTGTTTTAGGTTGTTGCTGGAGGAGGCGTGAAAGCAGCAAAACCCCCACCTCCTCCCCTCCTTGTCTCTCGACATGCCCATTTTGAGGGAGATTTTGAATCTGCTTCAGGGGCGAGGTTACAGTTTCACAGTGTATTGAGGCCCGCTTTAAGTAGAAATAACAATAGCCCTTTTCCCAAAACACTTCACCCACTTAATGTAGAGGTAGTCCTCGACTTACGAACGAGTTCCATTCCTACTGCCGTTCGCATGTCGAAAATCGCCGTAAGTCGGAAAACACACTAGCCGCCACTTATACACACACATGTACGGTACTGTACACTGGGGTAAGATGAGCCATTTTTCATATTTAGGATCACTACATCAAGGCAATCATAGTTTTGTTGCCAACTCATATATCTGCATATATTTCAGGCTGTTGTGCATCCCTTCAAACAACAGAATGGGTGTGAAACATAACTGTTCAAATAATAAAGCATGTCTAAAAAAAGTGGTCTTGTGGCACAACTTACCCCCTTAATGGGGTAAGTTGAGCATATGACTGGTGTAAGATGAGCCATATCCCTACTTCCCCCCCACCCCAACCCTCCCTTGCCTTCTCCCTCCCTAAATAACAGCCACTTCCTCACATTCATGTGTATTTTTATCTTTTATACACAATTCAACAAGTACAATAACTTAAAATTAGTATTGCATTTTACTGCTAAACAGCTGGTTTGTAAAATAAAAAAAGAACTTGAGAATGCCTTAAAGTGCGCTTGGGAAGAGAACATTAACAGCTGTGTTTTTGGAAAGAAAACACTAGAACTGAATCCTTGCTCCAGAGTCTGTTTTTTGGTGTCCTTGCTAACAGTAAGGTCAGTTATGGACTAGTAATACCTCCGAACAATCTGAACTGAAACTCTCATCCTCTCATCATCCATCCTTCCTTCCTCTAATCCTCTCTTCTCCATCTTCATTAAGATCCCCATCCCTCCCTCAGTCCATCCATCTACTACCTCTGCTTTTACTCAATATTCCACCTGTCGAGGTTGCAGGGGAATACAAACTGTTGGGACCTCCTTGCTGTGCCACCAACTCTGTGAGGTTTGGGGAGTTTTGCGATTACATGACATCTTGGGAAGAATCCTTCATCTTTCTCTTTGAAAGTAAAGGAGGGTTTACCATAACCAGAGTTGCCTCTTCTCATGAACTTACACTCTAGATCATTGTCTTCAATCTTCTCCAGCAAGCCAACATAGTTGTAATTTCTTGATTTGCCCTTAAAGTTTACGACCACAAAGTCACCCACTGCAAGCTCAGTATTTTCTTCAGCACTCGTGTCAGACTCAGAACTCTCACAGTCTGTGTCAAGTTGAATCACGGTGTCACTCTCTGAGCTGCTTTACATGATGAGCTGTTGTGTTTTTGTTTGTTTTTTTGCACCCTGTTTCTTGAGAAGTTCTCCAGCCTTCTTCTTTTCTTTTTCTTTTTGACTTGTTTCCAGCAACAACTTCTCAGGTGTGTCAGTCAAGATTTGTGTCTTCACCTTTGTACGTTTCCTTTTAGGCTTTGTTGCCGTCACCTTTGGGAATGGCATTATTTCTATTGGAGATATGTATCCTGGATGGCTGGGAGAGGCAGAACTACCAGAAAGTGATGATGACTCAGGCCCTGTGATGTTAGGTGCTGGTGCTGGTAGGTCAGCTGAAGTAGATGGCTGGTCAGATAGCTCGTCAGGGTTGGGTCTGTCTGTGACCATGGATGGTGCATAGGCTTCCTGTGGGAAGATATCTCGGTTGAAAGGAAAGATACCAGTAGACCTGAATCCAGACATGATGTTTCTTGGTGTCATTGCTGACAGGAAGGTCTCATGCACAATCTCTGGGATGGCATAAATGGAAGCAATTTGTCCAGGGTGGGTTTGCATCCAACTGACAATGGCCTTGTTGTAATATGTCTTGAATGGTCCATAGACTGACACATCCAAGGGCTGCACTTTATGAGATGTATGAGGTGGCAAAGTGAGCATCACGATCCCATTCTCCCTAGCAATCTCCACAGACTTCAATGAGACATGTGCCAAATGGTTGTCAAGGATCAGTAGTATTGGATGATCCTTGGAGCAGTTTGTTTGTTCGATAACATGCTCCATATACATGCAAAACACATCCTCATTTATCCAACCAGATTTTGTTGCAGTCCCAATTGATCCAGTCGGTGCTCCTCTGATAAAATGCTCATGGTATTTGACACGAGGGAATATGAACATGGGGGGGATTGTGTTGCCTGTGGCATTGACAGCACACACTACTGTTACAAGCTCTCCTCTTTCACCAGATGTGACTGAGCCAACTTGCTTTTTTCCCATCTGTGTCACAATTTGCTTTGGCTTCTGTACAGTTGTTACACCTGTCTCATCCATATTATAGATCATGTTCGGAGGGAACTTGTATCTGAAAAGAGATGGTGCACAGATTTTACATTTTAGAGGACACAATTTCTAATTACACTACAAAAAATATTTCTCACATCAAGCATTAAATACCTGTCCATCACTGATGCCAGATTATCAAAGAACAGAGTGACATTGTGTTCATTGAAGGCAGTGGCCCTTGCTAAGGATGTGGCCTCTGGTGTCCGGCATGATAGATGCTGTCGGTTTTTGAACAACTCAAGCCAATCCACTCCTGGATTTATTTATTTTTTTTTAACAATGATGCCAATAATATTTTTCTACTAACATAGTTATCAAATGAGTTTGATTGAATTCTAGCTGGCTGGTTGGCAGTAATTATGGGAGTGAACCTTACATATTTAGATAGATCTCTATGTTCAATATCTCTTACAATACCTGCTCATTCTTCTCTTGACCAGTTGTCTGGCACAGGGATGTTGTTTCGCTTTGCAAACTTGTAGGCAAGTTCTCTGCATTTGAGGGTAGTAAGCCCATGAAACTGATCTGCCAGATTCTTAATATGTTTGGCAAGTTCAGACTCCATGTCATCTGAGAGAATCCTTTTAGCCTCTGCTACTCCAGCATAGCCTGTCTTTTTCAAAGGTGCTTTTTCTTTTTCGTCAATGTACCTCTTCAGTGTCATTCTGGAGCTTATTTATTTATATAGCGCTTTCCAGCCCCCTCTGAGTAGCCCCAAAGCGCTTTACAATACAAGCCATCTACCCATTCATACACACATTCATACACCGTTAGTGGTAGCCTGCCTTGTAGGGCGCTATCCAGACCTACCGGGAGCAACTCGGGGTTAAGTGTCTTGCCCAGAGACACAACGACACATGGTGGGCGGATGCGGGACTCGAACCTCCGACCTTCCGATTGGGGGTCGACTGCCATTACCATTGTGCCACGGCCGCCCCCATTCTGTCTAGTTTGGCATCCTTAGCTGCTGCTCGAATAGACTTCTCTTTTCTTACTTCACTGGTGGCTCTTTCAAGAACATCAGTGGTGGCTCCCCTACTTGTTTTGCGCTTATATACGCGAGGCCTGATGTCCACTCTGTAATCATACAGATGCAGAATATTGATTTAATGTTTAAGACATATAGGCTACAGCTAAAATACACTTAAGTGTATGGGGTAAGTTGAGCCACCGGCTCAACTTACCCCTGGTGAAATAGCTCAATTTACCCCAGAGCTACCATTTTGACATTATTAGTCCCCACAACTAAAATAGTGCATTTTTATGCTAGTTTGAAGACCTCATGTTGTAGCTCATAAATACCACAATTGATGTATAAAACGAATTTAAAATTATCTATTTTTTTCTAAACACAATTCTCATGAAACTTATGATAGACTAAATTCACTTTCAAGAGGGAAAAATGTTTTTTCCAGAAATAAATGTCTAACCACTTTACCCATGTGGTTCTTAAGCCCCCAGTATACCTTTGCGTACTGCCTATTAGGGATGGGGCAGATCCGATCCAGTATCGGTATTGGTATCCGATACCAGCCTTGTTTACATATCGGATTTTCAGAGCAGAGACTGCCATCTTTCCGATCCATGATACACTGCAGTTGTCTTCAAACTATGGAATGGATTTCCTGAACGGAGGCGTGTTTTATGAGCCCAGAGTAGTAAGACCCGCCTCACATTCAGGAAATCCATTTCCTAGTTTGCCCCTTGCAGCCAGGTAAAACGTGAGTAAACACAGAGAGGACTGGAGGACTGTGGCTAACGGCTAACCAACTTTTCATCTTGGCATCAGAGTCGGTCAGAGTTTATTGATTTTTGCATGTCCGCGAACATGTCTGCTGTGTGGATGTGTTTTACTCTTGAAGCACCGCAAAGCAAGACAGCAGCGACGTGTACGTGTCTGCAGAGCCGCGTGCGTGTCTGCAGAGCCGCTGTACAGAGAGGAGGAAGCTCCGTCGCGTCATATAATACCACAAACGTGATGAAACATTTGAAAAAGACCACAGTAAAGAGCATGACGATTGTTTAGCCCGGCGGGAGAAAGACAAACGGAGCCGACAGAAATCACTTCTGGACTCGTTTCAACAGCAAGGTAAACTTCCGCTGGACAACGTGAAAGCTAAAGGGATAACCCAGAAACTGCTAAACAACTTGTCAGGAACACTGTCAGCCAACCTGTGGGGTTTGCTGGAAAAGATTGTGACTTTGCTGGAACCCTTTGAGGAGTTAACCAGAGAAATCAGCTCAGCGAGCTCCTCTGCAGCTGATGTGATCCCAGCGTCACCATTTTAAACAGCTGCTCGCTGATAACAGTGTGGACAGTGGCATCAAAACTTTGAGAAGCAGCCTCCTCCAAGCTGTCAGCAGGTGATTCCATGACATCCAAAGTGAACCCCTGTATGCTGTTGGACAGGTGAGGCATATTTTTGAATGTCTTGTAAATGTCTCCAAAGCTCTGTGGGATTATGAAAAACAAAAGGCTGAGCTGTGGCAGCCATCTTAAACTGGATGTACTTTAAAAGTCAACCAGTCGTAGAGAGCCCTTCAGTGATTATCTCTTGAAAGTTTAATCAAAATCTGTCCAGCGGGTCATGAGATATTTTGCTAACAGACGGCACCATTGATTCCAAATAAATAACGTTATAATTTTAAAGAAAGATCTTATGCATTCTACTAGTCCCTTGAATATGCTTTGGGAATGAGTCTCAGCTACTACCACACCACATTTCATCTACATTTTTTGTCAAATTGACTGAGTTGTAGTCAATTTTGTGTTGTTTTCAGTTGGCTGTGGCAGCCATCTTAAACTGGATGTACTTTAAAAGTCAACCAGTCGTAGAGAGCCTTTCAGTGATTATCTCTTGAAAGTTTAATCAAAATCTGTCCAGCGGGTCATGAGATATTTTGCTAACAGACGACACCATTGATTCCAAATAAATAACGTTGTAATTTTAAAGAAAGATCTTATGCATTCTACTAATCCCTTGAATATGCTTTGGGAATGAGTCTCAGCTACTACCACACAAATTTTATCTAAATTTTTTGTCAAATTGACTGAGTTGTAGTCAATTTTGTGTTGTATAAGTTCAGTTAGCTGTGGCAGCCATCTTCAATTGGATGTACTTTAAAAGTCAACCAGTCGTAGAGAGCCCTTCAGTGATTATTTCTTGAAAGTTTAAACAAAATCTGTTCAGTTGTTCATAAGATATTTTGCTAACAGACAGATGCAGAATACAAACATAATTGTTGACTTTTGGAAGCATGTGATGAAAAAGAGACTGGGTGAAAGTAACTACAGTACTTAAAAGTACCGGTAGTTAGTTACACGTTTTGTGTTAGCAGAATTTGCACAGCCAAGAGAAGATTAATCTTCTCTCTAAGTACAGTGTATACAAATACTGTATATTTATGCATGCCCAAAAAGGCAACTTGAGGTAAGTTTTATTAATGTTGGATAAGTTTCTTAGTTACAATTAAATCCTGCTAACACAAAACGTGTTTTTTTATTCCTTGCTTTAAAGTGGATATTAGTGGCTGAGGCTGTAATAATTTATTACAGCCTCATAAGGCACCTGAATGGTATCGGATCGGAAAAGTATCGGTATCGATCGATACCCAGTTTTAAAGTATTGGTATCGGATCGGAAGTGAAAAATGTGGATCGGTGCATCCCTACTGCCTATACGCCTCTGTACAACGTACGCTGTGGCAAAAGCGTAGCCCCCACGTAGCCCCTCAGGGCACGAATGCGCAAAGCTCTTTTTTTACGACAGCGTACGCTTGCGCGGTGTCTGACCATAAACTTCCCCGGCGCCGGACTGTTTTGTATGTTACACAAATGAATTAAATTCCTCTTCTTTATCGCTGATAGGGCCTTTTCTTTTCTTTTTTTGCCAAAAGTTAAGTAATCGCTTCTTTTGTTTTTTTTGCCAAAAGTCAAGTAATCGTTTCTTCCTCCGTTCACTCGATGACTGAAATGATTGAATTCAGTTCCTACCTGACTGCACGAGGTTTTCAATATTTCCTGGTGGGCTGCAGGAAAAGTGCTCCCTGTTTTTTTCCCCACTTTTTATTAGTTTTTATTAACATATAAAGATAGAAAGACCGCAGCGGGAGCAGCCGAGCGAACCGCTGCTCGTCTGGAGCAGAGACAGCTAGCGGCTTGTCCCACTCGCTGTCAATCATTTCAGTAGGCGTGTCAGCAAGTGACCAATCAGCGACCTCAGTTTGTCCTGCTTCGCGCGCAGCTGATCAAATTACAACAAGGATTTGGAGCGAAAACGGAAGCATTTAACGTGAGAAAGTAAGCAGAGCTATGCCAGCGAACGCGTGCACACAGAATGCACGCGTAGAGTGGCGTAAAGGCAGGATGCTCAGGTCTACTGGAGGCTTTACCTTCACAGACTCCATGAAATGACACCCTCCTCCTAAATATTTGGTCACATGATCAATTTTGTTTACCGTTTCTTAGCAACAAGGGGTGGCTCAACTTACCCTTTGGCTCAACTTACCCCAGTCTCCCCCCTACATAATTATCAAAAAACACATACAGTACATTTGGAGCATAATGAATGGGAAGAAAAAGTTTATATCTTACTGTGAGCTGGTCAATCCTGTCTCCGTCTTTTAGAATGTTAGCTCGTTGCACGTCCGAGCTCTGCAGCTTTGTGCTGCTTCACCTGGTCCAAACTGTTTACAGGAAGGATTGTTAGCATGTTAACTCCATACATTTGGAGCCATAATGAAAGGAAAAAGAGTTAATAACTTACTGGGAGCCGTTTCTCCGCGGTGTCCCTCCAACAGGCTGCGTTATGTTAGCATGTTAGCCCCTCCAAAAGGCTACACAGCCGTTTCTCCGCTGTGTCCCTCAAACAGGCTGCGCCACGTTAGCATGTTAGCCCCTCCAAAAGGCTGCACATCTGTTTTTCCGCTGTGTCCCTCCAACAGTCTGCGTAGCGTTAGCATGTTAGCCAGTGGCGGCCGCCACTAGAGGGCGCTAGGGGCGCCGCTCCTCCTTGGAACTGCAGCTTTTCTTCTTCACCATTTGAAGATATATATTTTTTTTTTTTATAAAAGTGAAATAATAAAATAAAAATATTTCGAAATGCATGCATATATGTTTTTAGTTGTGTAGGATAAATATTTTATGAGTAATGATTGTTTTGTTTGTTTCAAAAAACGTTTTCTGATTGTGAGTGACGTACTTCCGGTTTCCCCGCTCGGCGCCGCCTGGGGGCTTTTCCCATGCTTTTCCATTGAATCTAATTATAACTATCCGCCGCTAGCGGCCGTAGTTTATGTCCCATCTGTACAAAACTTTTGGACTGTACAGGTCGCATTTTCCCCCGCCCTCGAGCCTGGACTGTCTCTTATGCCACGGATCGACAGCACTTCCGGTTCGAGCCAAGGAGGGGGGGAGCGGGGGATTCTCTCTGTTTACAGTCAGACCTGATCATCACACGGACAACTAGCGAGTAGCGACGTTGAAACAGCTGTAATTATTAATGGTGCCTTTCTACACAGGTAAGCAAGTAATAATTAGTGAGTTTAATAAATCGCTGAGCACACATGAGCAAAGTTTGAGCTGTTTTCATCTGTGTTCGGGACATGGTGGTGTGTGTGGGACGGTGGTTGTTGCAGTCAGTCACAGTAGCTAGTAGCTGTGCTCATGGTTGTGGTGTACTGTCTGCAACATTATAAAAGTTGCTACTTGCTGCTAGTTATAAACCCGAATGTGTGAAGACGACTCCTGTCTGTCCATCTTCAGCTCATGAACTGTTTACTCCTCAGAGTGTCTGTCTGTGTTAGTTAACTTTTGTCTCGTTTCGTTTAGCAGCAGTTGCAAATTTTCTGATGAATAAATCTGAATGAATAAATAAACTTTAGTTTTAGTTTAGTTTAGTTAAACTTTAGTTTCATTATAAGTTGTGCTGTTGTTTCAAAGACACTAAACTTAAATAAATCAAGTAGCAGAAAGATTTAAGCATTAAATAGTTTGAATTTTTCATGTTATGAAACAGTGATTATATAATTATTTGAAAGGTTATTATTTTTATTCTGGAAAGGTTGAGCTCCATTCTCCCTGATGACCAGAAGAGCAAGCTCATTTCACAAGCATATGATGGTGCGAGTGTCATGAGAGGAGCCACAGGTGGTGTACAGAAGAAGATCCAAGATGTCTATGTAAATGCACACTATATATATATCACTGCTATGCTCACCAGCTTAATCTTATCATGCAGCAGGTGACTTCCCATATCTCAAAAGTGAATATTTTCTTCTCAGACCTGGCTGGATTCTCCGGCTTTTTTTCAAGATCGCCAAAGAGAACCAGTATTCTCGATGAAGTGGTGGCCCACAGAGTTCCAAGAGCAAGCACAGTGAGGTGGAACTTCCACAGCCGAGCTGTGAACACTGTTTTTGAACACAAAGAAAAACTGCTCCAGTGTTTTGAAACCATCAGGGACTCAGGACAGTTTGATCCTACCACTGTTAGAGAAGCTGGAGGCTTTGTGAGGCTGCTGGAGGATGATAGCTTCAGCTTTTTCCTGAAACTGTTCCATCTGGTCATGCCTCATGTGGACATTCTCTACAACCAACTCCAGAAGCGGACCATCGACTCAGTCTTTGTTCAGAGAATCATGCAGCAGTTCACAGACCACATTCAAAAAATCAGGTACCGGTAAATTGAAATTAATGTGTATGTTGTGCTGTTTAATATTACTGATACAGTATTTTGTTAATGTCTTATGATTGAACTACTTCACATTTCTTGTTATTTTACCTGGTGACTAAAATATGAACACTGTTCTCTTATGGTCCTGCAGAGACTCACTCCCTACTATTTGTGGCGAACACAGTGGCAGTGTATCCCAGATGGCTAAGAAACGCCGCACACTGGGCCCTGGTGAACGTCAGAGGATAGCTACAGAGGATAGCTACAGAGGTGAGCAGCTACAGAGGTGAGCAGCTAAATGCATGTCTTTTACCGTACAATGTTTTTCATCATATTAGTTCTGTATTTTGAAAAAGTGAGGAGCACTACATCTTTCTAATTACAATGTCAATTTGAATTGTTGCTATTAAATGTACACATATACTCATAAATTGTTAGATGTTAAATAATTAGAAAGCTGACTAGCCATTTCCCTATCCTCTTGAATACCAGGAAAAATAAATATTGTCCATGCCCAATATTTTATTATTCATATGGAAGAGAAAGGTGCCAAAACCCACCCTTTCATATTTAGCATAATTGAAAAGCACAAAATCAGTCAGAGAATCTTTATTGCCATTTGCACCACATGTGGTACATGTGATGAAACAAGATTATGTACACAGGGTCCCAGTTACATCCACCAATAAAATGTAAGAGAAAAACAGTAATAACATCTAAGTAGCTTAAATTACAACCTTGAACTACTTATTCATTTAAATACATCCTGTTGCACCATTGAAATTCTACCATGTTGTTTTTTACTATGTTTGTAGGACCTTGTATTACTTTTTCATTTGTAGGTACTTTATTTTTGTACCTTTATTGCATGCTTTAGTATTTTTTTTTGTTTGTTCTTTGTTGTTTTAGTGAGTTAAATTGTTGGTTCTCAATCTGAGCATTTCATTGTACTGTTGGCCTAGTTTTAATCTGCATTTGATAAATAAACACCAGAAAAACTTGAAACGTTATTTTTTCATTTTTGAGAAAATAGCCCCCCCTGGTGGTTAACTGAGGAACCGCCACTGATGTTAGCCCTTCCAAAAGGTTGCATTGCTGTTTCTCCGCGGTGTCCCTCCAACAGGCTGCGCCGCGTTAGCATGTTAGCCTCTCCAAAAGGCTGCGCCACGTTAGCATGTTAGCCTCTCCAACAGGTTGCGCCGCGTTAGCATGTTAGCCCCTCCAAAAGGATGCACAGCTGTTTCTCTACGTTTTAGCATGTTAGCTCGGAGTCCATCCAACATCTGAGGCTGCCAGGCGGACATCGAGGCGAGCTCCCGGCCGCAGCAAGCCTCTCCGTCGCCCGCACAGAATACCGGCTGATGGCAGAGACAGTAGTGGCGGGATGGTCACTGGATCCCGCGGTGAGCTGGTGGTGTCGGCCGGCGTGGTGGAATACGGCGGAGCGATCGGCGGCTGCTGCTCCGGGCATGAGACGGCCACATAGTTCACTAACCGTTTCCAGCTCATTTATCCGAGCGAAGCAATCTCTGATCGGACAGACGGTCTGTCCAAAGCTGGCTGTCAAAGCTGGAGGTAACCGAAGCTAAACGACAACTGCCGAACACTGCCGAACACTGCCGAAAACTGCTGAACACTGCCGAAAACTGCATAATCGGCTTCAAAATAATAATACAGTAATAATAATAATAATAATAATTTATTTGTAAAGCCATTTAAAACAACCACAGCTGCAACAAAGTGCTGTACACATAAAATCAAGAACATTTAAACACATAAAATAAGATTAAAAATATATATATATTTTTATTTTTATTTATTTTTTATTTTTATTAATAAGATGTGTTCGTAACACCGAATTGGCGTAAGTCGAGGACTACCTGTATTTTCTGGTTGTGGCAAGTGTGGTTCGTGAAAGGTCTGAGGAAATATGGGGATAAAGCTAGCTACCCCTTCACGGTCATGTCTCAAGTGAAGTTTGACAGCTTTGTAATAGCTGGCATATGAAAAGGTAAGCTGGCTCTGCAGCTCGACGGTGTGATGTACTTGTGACAGACGATATTTGTGACCAGACAGCTGCTGATTTAAAACGGGAGATGTCTGACACGTTTTATGTGTAGTGCTCCACATCAGCACACTTAAGATCTAATCTCTGTCTCTTTTGATTCCACAATACCAGTTTCATTGATGAATGCACATCCTTGCAAAATGTTGCTCTCCTGACTGGTGATTTATAAACATCCAGCTTAAATCTGATGTATGTAACTTATTTTTTAAACATATTTCTTCACTCTGCCACTATGTAATGAAAGATAGATGTTTGACAGGTAATCTCTGAAAAAAACTATAGGGCGTCTCCCGGTGGTAATAAAAGCATTTATAAAAACTAGAGCGCCCCTCGGTTAACCAGCCAATAAAAAAACAAGAGTTTTTAATCAGCCAATAAAGCTGCGTTCCAGTTGTCCTCAACAGAGCTTCTCACGCCCCAACCCACGCCCCCACCTGTCCCAGTGTGCAGACAGCGAGCATCTGCGCATGTTCTCATTCAAAGCGATGCAGGACTGTTTTATATGTGACACAAATGTATTAAATTCCCCTTCTTAATCCCTTATCTGGAGTTTTCTTTTGTTTTTTTGCCAAAAGTCAAGTGATCGCTCCCTCCTCCCTCCTCCTCCTCTCCCTCCGCTGAGTGCAAATGAATGAGGAAACGGCAGGTTGTCACAAGAGAATTAAACTCGGGTTTTACGTTGCTGCCCGAGTCCCTGCAGATTTTCTGGTCTTCTGGTGTGCTGGACCAGCACTCCATGGTTTTATTTTTTATTTTTTAGAACGTTTTATTAACATATAAACACAGAATATGCAGCGTCAGCGAGAGAAAATGCAGTAGGAGGCGGAGTTCAACAGACCACGGTGGAGCAACCATATATGGCTCTGAGGGGAGGGAGCAGAATGCTTTCCCTGTTCAAAAATTTTCCGGAAATCGCAGATAGCAGCTTTAAAGGGGGACTTATTTTTGCAGCAATGTCACAGAACATAGCAGAGTCAAACTCATTTCTTACTGTTTCACCTGCTCTGTTCTTCAAGTGACTACAGTATTAGGAAATTGTTTTACACCACATGTCCTTCCCTTCATGAACCTGCAGCTTTCAGGTTACAAGACTGCAGCACTGACAAGCTGAGTCTAAGTCTAACATATGGTGAAAAACTCTGTGCCGTGCCAAGTCTGCAGTCTAGGACCTTCAAATGATTTACACACAATAATCTATCACTTATTAAAAGGGGAGTGGTGGTGCAGAGGTTAGAGAAGGTGGGCCTGTGATCAGAAGGTTGCCGGTTCAACTTCCCAGACCGACAACATAAAAAAAGTGGGTGGGAATGGTGAAACACCCACACCTGCCTCCACCCTTATCTGACCCAGCCTGGGCCCCTGACTAAGGCCCCCAACCCCTGTCATCCACTCCCGACACCTGAAGGGAGCAGGCGAAATACAAATAAATCATACAAATAAAATAAAAATCACCAGCAAAACATGGACACTCTTTTTTTGTTGTTGTTTTTGTTTCATTTTCTCTTTAGCTGGCAAACTTTCTCCTTCTTCTGGATGTATATATATTTTTTTAATTTTACTTTAATTAGGAGAATGACAGGATCTAGTTGTTCCAACTTCCTAGGATATATTAAATGTGTTCTCTTTCTTTTCTGAAACTAGTTCTTAATGGAAATCTTCCAAACCTGTCCAACATCTCCATCCATCCATCCATTTTCGTCCGCTTATCCGGGGTCGGGTCGCGGGGTAGCAACCTAAGTAGGGAGGCCCAGACTTCCCTCTCCCCAGCCACATGAAGCAGCTCCTCTGGGGGAATCCCAAGGCGTTCCCAGGCCAGCCGAGAAACATAGTCCCTCCAGCGTGTCCTGGGTCTTCCTCTGGGTCTCCTCCCGGTGGGACATGCCCGGAACACCTCACCAGGGAGGCGTCCAGGAGGCATCCTAACCAGATGCCCGAGCCACCTCAACTGGCTCCTCTCGATGTGGAGAAGCAGCGGCTCTACTCCGAGTCCCTCCCGGATGACTGAGCTTCTCACCCTATCTCTAAGGGAGAGTCCAGACACCCTGCGGAGAAAACTCATTTCAGCCGCTTGTATCCGAGATCTCGTTCTTTCGGTCACAACCCAAAGCTCATGACCATAGATGAGGGTGGGAACGTAGATCGATCGGTAAATTGAGAGCTTTGCCTTTCGACTCAGCTCTCTCTTCACCACGACAGACCGGTACAGCGCCCGCTTCACTGCGGATGCTGCACCTATCCGCCTATCGATCTCACGCTCCAGTTTTCCCTCATTCGTGAACAAGACCCCGAGATACTTAAACTCCTCCACTTGGGGCAGGACCTCATCCCCGACCCGGAGAGGGCATGCTACCCTTTTCCGGCTCAAGACCATGGCCTCGGATTTGGAGGAACTGATCCTCATCCCGGCCGCATCACATTCAGCTGCAAACCGCTCCAGCGAAAGCTGTAGATCACGATCTGATGAAGCCAATAGGACCACATCATCTGCAAAAAACAGAGAAGCGATTCTAAGGCCACCAAAACGGATCCTCTCAACACCTTGGCTGCGCCTAGAAATTCTGTCCATAAAAGTTATGAACAGAATCTGTGACAAAGGGCAACCTTGGCGGAGTCCAACTCTCACTGGAAATGAGCCTGACTTACTGCCGGCAATGCGGACCAAGCTCTGACACCGGTCGTCAGAGCTTGGTCCAACATCTCCATAAAACAAAATCAAATCTGACTGGATCCCATCACATTTGTGTCCTGTTTTCATTGGTCAACAAAATGCCAATACCCTTGGTCTTAGTTTTGGTTCTCATGCTTTTGTTTTTGTTTAGCTCAGTTGTTTCTGTATACAACACACTCTGTTATACTAGTCAATTCCAAAAACATAAATAAACCTCATATGTCATCCCGAGTCTCTCTTTGTAAAATAAAATAAGCAGCCTGTCAAGACATGGGCATTTGTAGGGACTGTTGGACAGGATGCTGCCATAGCAGTCAAGGCAAATAGGACTTCTTCAGTAACTGGAGAGTGAGGCTTAGCTCCCTAAACTTCCCCCCCAGAGAAACGAAAAAGTGGAAAGACCAGAATGATGGTTGGTGCAGAAGAGGTGTCCAGAAGTATGTAATGTTTGCTGATGTTACATAAGCAACAGTGCTGAGTGAAAAAGCAAATATTCAAGATTGAGTGTTTTTAATTTCTGATTGTACCTCTCATGTATATAAGTTTCCATGAACTGATCCCCACCAACTTTTTTCAGTTCCCAAGCTAAAATAATAAAAGATCTGAAAGACTTAGACACATTTAGATGAGCTCAAAAATGACAAATCACCAATCACTATCACATGTTCATATACAAAAATTGACAAAAATGAACAAACAAACAAATACATTAAAACATGACAACAACAAACAAAGACTCAGAGTTTAAAATATACAATGTTGAAGATGTGGTTGATGCAAATTTTTATCCTGCTATAAAAGACTGTGAATACTATAATGAAGAACAGTTTAATGACATCAATATAACAAATGGAGATCTCTCTATTATTCACATCAATAGTAGAAGTATAAATGCAAATATATCCAAAATAACAGATTATTTAAAACAGTTAAACAGAACTTTTACATTAATAGCACTGTCAGAGACATGGCTTAATGATGAAAACAAAAATAATGTTCACATCGAAGGATATGAATTATATCATTTAAACAGAAACAATAAAAAAGGTGGTGGAGTAGCTCTATTTGTCAAAAATGAAATAAAGTGTAGAATAATTAATGAAATGTCAATAATTGTTGACAATCTTATGGAAATAATAACAATAGAAATATTAAACGAAAATGCTAAAAACATATCCATAAGTTGTGTATATCGATCACCAGGATCAAATATAGAAATATTCACCGATAAAATCATACAACTATTGGAAAAGAGTTTAAATAAAAAAGTTTTCTTGTGTGGAGACTTTAATATTGACCTGGGAAATAAAACAGATTCAAATAACATCAGCACATTTCTAAATTCAATGTATAGTTTAAATCTTTATCCGTTAATATCAAAACCAACAAGAATTACAACTCATAGTGCTACGATAATTGACAACATTTTCACAAATATAACAAATGGGGATGTGACAGGTGGTATCTTAACAACTGATTTAAGTGATCATTTACCAGTTTTCACTATCTACAGAAATGATCAAAACATTACAAAAGAAGTTACAATTAAGAAAAAAATAATAAACACATCAAAAAAAGCTATGGATCAATTAAAAGATGATTTACAGAAGCAAAACTGGAAGGACGTGTATATTGATGATGTTAACAGATCATATGATGAATTTATGAATATTTTAGAAGCTCTGTATGAAAAGAATTGTGTGCAAAGAAATCGTAGAAAAAGAAATATTGTCGACCAACCTTGGATGACTAAAGGGTTGAGAAATGCTTGTAAAAAAAAAAATACTTGTATTCATGTTTCTTAAAAACGAGAACACAACAAGCTGAAGAAAAATATAAAAAATATAAAAATAAATTGGTAATGATTATAAGAAAATGCAAGAAAGAATACTATAGTGATTTATTAAACAAAAGTAATGGTGACACTAAAACAACATGGCGAGTTATAAATGATGTTCTAAAAAGTCATAAAGCGAAAACGAACATTGCAAAATATTTTGTGAAAGATGACAAAGAAATACATGATGAGAATGATATCGTAAATGAATTTAATCAATATTTTGTAAATATTGGATCAAGCCTTGCAGCTAAAATACCAAAAGTAGATAATAATGTGTGTCATTCAATTAAAAGTTGCACCAACAGTATTTTTCTTGATGGAACCAACAAAGAGGAAATAATGAGTTATGTTATTGAACCGTTTACATATATATGCAATTTATATGCAATTTATATTTTTCAACAGGAATATTTCCAGATAACATGAAAGTAGCTAAGGTAGTTCCTCTTTTTAAAAATGGTGATAAATGTGTGTTCAACAATTATAGACCTATATCCTTGTTACCACAGTTCTCAAAAAATTCTTGAAAAACTATTTGTGAACAGACTAGATCAATTTATAGATAAACAATTTTTTTTAGTAACAGTCAGTATGGGTTTAGAGGAAAAAAACTACATCAATGGCTCTCATGGATTTAATGGAACAAATAACTAATGCTGTCGATCATAAACAGTACTGTGTTAGTTTTTTTGTTGATCTAAAAAGGCATTTAATACCATTGACCACACCATTCTCCTTGAAAAACTAAATAAATATGGTATTAGAGGACCAGCATTACAGTGGGTATCTAGCTATTTGAAAGATAGGAAACAGTTTGTGCAAATAAATGATGTTAGATCTGACCTCCGTGATATCACTTGTGGAGTTCCTCAGGGCTCTGTGCTTGGACCAAAGTTATTTATTTTATATGTGAATGACTTGGTAAATGTGTCAGGACTTCTTAAATGTGTTCTTTTTGCCGATGACACCACATTTTTCTGTTCGGGTAAAGACATAAAACAGATTTTGGATATGATGAAAACAGAATTTATAAAAATACAAACTTGGTTTAAATTAAACAAATTATCTTTGAATTTAGATAAAACTAATTACATGATATTCAGTAACAAAAAGAGAATTGTTGACGATCCATTTGAAATTGAAGATGTTGTGATCTGTAAAGTGAGTGAAGTGAAGTTTCTGGGTGTTATCATTGATGACAAACTGACATGGAAACATCATGTAAATTCCATTAAAACAAAAATAGCTAGATCAATTGCAGTACTGTATAAAGTCAGGGATTTTTTAATTGATAAAGCTCTGTATATGTTGTATAACACAATCATTGTTCCACATTTAATCTATTGTATTGAGGTTTGGGGAAAAGCATGCAAAACAATTACAAAGCCTGTTTTTATTTTACAAAAGAGAGATGTAAGAGTAATCACCAGAAAACATTTCAGTCACCCATCAAACACCTTGTTTCTTCAGCTAAATCTATTGAAATTGCAGGAATTGGTAGAATATAGTATTTTATCAGTTATGTATCCACAATATTCCTACGCCCCATGACGCTTTGTGCGAAATGTGCACACGACTTCCGGTTGACCGGAAACACTGTTTGTTTACATGCGAGTAATACAGTTGAAGACAGTCCAAACTTTGTTGTTTTAGTTCATTAAAAATGTGGGAACACCACTCGTTTTGTTAAAAGAGGAGGGACAAATAAAAAGAAATTACAGATGTTACCTGATCGCGCAGACATAATTTAAAAATACATAAATAGCGAACGCGTTTGCTCCGGCCTCTCGGCTAAGGTTTGTTAGCAGCTATCTCGGCTAAAAATACCGGTCGCGTCTGAGATCTATCGTTTTAAGACAGTAAATCTTCCAAAACTCTCATTAATAAACCCTCCCCGAATAAAAAGATGTTACCTGATCGCGCAGACACAGCCATAGAGTAGGATGCAGGAACACTCTTTCTTTGTTTTGGGTCCGTGTTGAAAACACTGTTGTTTTAGCCAAAGATTTAGCTTGGTCCGGTTGTTGGTGCAGCCGCGAACAGCACAGCAGGTACCTGAACCCCGGTAGGACATTTCAGTAAACGTTCCGTTTAAACAAAAGCTGTGTTTGCTCCAATAAAATGAATGAAAATAACTTTCAAAAACACCCGCGATCCATACTCCGCCTATGGAATACAGGCACTTCCGGTGTCGGACAGGAAGTACAATGCACATTCACTTCTACAGTGACACCCTCAGGAATATTGTGGATAGGGCTCATAATAACACATTACCTTTAAATATCCAAAGACATTTTATAAAAAGACAAAGTTATTACTGTAGTGGACATGACCTTGTCCACTTTTAAGACACCTGTGTACTTTTGAACTGTCCAGTGATGACCTTTACTGACCTCTCAGTAAAGCAAGACATTTACTACAAAATCATTCATTTAGCTATAATCTGATAAATATAGTCACCAAAAGAGACTATTTCTATCTTTGATTTGATCCTAATGTGATCAAAAGAATAACTTTTGTCATTCTCATGATGGTGCTTTTAAGCTGTGTTATTCTGTGAGAGTTAAACTGTGTCCACTGCTGTGTTAAAGGGAAATATCGGGTCACAGAGACCCGACTGTTCTGTTTAGAAATAAGAAGACAGTTTAATCAGTTGTTTTTCATTGAACAAGGCTCCAGCTTTCTCTGTCTGTTCCTAAACAAATCTCCCTCTGCTGCTGCTTGTTAACCTTGGGTTTGATAAGACAAATGAACTCCTCGACTGGTCCTTCCTTAAGTACTAGTCTAAGCTGTGCTGAAACGCTTCAGAGAGTTGCTGGGAACTTCCAAAGAGATGTGAACTTTCCCAAGAGCTGGACACGTGTGGTCAAGAGCTAACGACCGGCGTCTTCAGCTAAGGACTGATAACAGGCTGTTATGAGTCTACTTCGAACAAGCCGAGCTCAAAAACTTTGTTTATTCCCTCCTGGAATAAGTTTATCTTGAAGTCAGAGGCCTGAAGCTGACATATTCTCTGATGACCAACGCGGAAGCCAGGAGACGTTGAAACGTAAACTAAAACCAGTTTTGGACGTGCTGAGACTAAAGGACTCTGTGCATCTGAAGGCTGGTGTCTTCCCTCTTACCGGGCTGTCGTCAAAAGGTAAAGGAGCTGTTTACAAAACGTACCTGGATTTTAGCAGAAGTCTGATGGGAAGTGTCACTCTGGTCTCATGCTCAGGATAATGTTCTTCTTAATTCTTTCCTCCTATTTCTTTTCCCTCTCAACCTAAGCTGGAAACTATATTTTTAAGCTAAAAGAGCCCACAGACTAAATATGTTAACATCCAATATTTAAGTCTGTTGTGTTAAATTTAAGTGTGCTGACGTATTTGAATTGAAAGAAAGTGAAATCATGTCAATCAAGTGTAATGGTGTTAATTTAGTTGATTTATTTTAAATAAATGATAGTGTCTCTTTGACATATCAAACTAAGTTAACGTGTCCATTGTCACTTAATGGCTCTGTTTATTTATCCATCATAAAGATCACAGAAATATTGAATAAACTGAAAAAGAAGAGAATCCGTGAAATTACTATTCAATCTGAATAAGTAAATTAAGGTAAAAAGGAGGTCAGTATTAAACTGACCCCCCCTTTAACCCCTTTACATCTGGTGGATGGATCTAACTATGCCAACATGCAGTTCGTTTTGTTAAATCTCAACCGTTGAAGAGTCAATGTAGTTTAAAGCTACTCAAGGTACCATAAACTACACTGGCCTCACGATTTCTAAATTGAACCGATTCGATCGTTTCTATTCTAGATTATCTATTCATTTTGATGAGTCTCGCCATAGACTTCAAAATTTATTAGGAATACCAAATCCTACGTCGTTCGTCTAAAAGACAACAGACATTTAGATCAAACTATATTTCATTTTTATTTTAGTTTAACCTAAACTAAGTAATGAATGGAGGAATAGTTTGGAATTAGAGGCCTTCGTTACAGAAGCCCTCCAAAATTTTATAGGTACAAATCCCTATATCTAAATTTACAGAATTGATCCACCCCTTAATTGGTAAGTGTAGCTGATCTAAACCATGATAGCTTACATACCAGGTGCATATAGGTAAGGCTTAATGTAAAATCCCAATCATAAGCCCACCTTAAAAATCCACATAATTGCATGACACATAGAACCAGAGTGGCACTGACTGGAAACCAACCAGCCAACAACCTTCGATGTGGGACCTGCAGCTCCAACGCTTGGTCTTCAACCTCCATCCAAGGGTCGCCTCCTCTGCGTCAATCGAGGGATCCCCTCTACATGCTGATTATGAAAACAATTGTTGCTGATGAAATCACCAACTCTAATCGTGGTGGAATTACTGCTGTGGAATTACCGCTGTGGAGTGTAAGACTTTGCTTTCCAAAGGATCACAGACTTTGTTTTCCAAGAGTTAACAGACTCAGTTTTCCGAGGGATTAAAAGCTTACCGCAATGGGATTACCTACGAACAGTATGGAAGTTCCAAAAACTTTATGGGATTATAATTTTTGATTTTTTCTTTTCCACTCGCCGGATTACTTCAAGATCAGAGACAGTTCAAGGTTTCCTTTCGTGTTGGACCCCATCCCCAACGACTGGCGATGGCTTCCAAAAGGGGGGAGATGTAGTGGACATGACCTTGTCCACTTTTAAGACACCTGTGTACTTTTGAACTGTCCAGTGATGACCTTTACTGACCTCTCAGTGAAGCAAGACATTTACTACAAAATCATTCATTTAGCTATAATCTGATAAATATAGTCACCAAAAGAGACTATTTCTATCTTTGATTTGATCCTAATGTGATCAAAAGAATAACTTTTGTCATTCTCATGATGGTGCTTTTAAGCTGTGTTATTCTGTGAGAGTTAAACTGTGTCCACTGCTGTGTTAAAGGGAAATATCGGGTCACAGAGACCCGACTGTTCTGTTTAGAAATAAGAAGACAGTTTAATCAGTTGTTTTTCATTGAACAAGGCTCCAGCTTTCTCTGTCTGTTCCTAAACAAATCTCCCTCTGCTGCTGCTTGTTAACCTTGGGTTTGATAAGACAAATGAACTCCTCGACTGGTCCTTCCTTAAGTACTAGTCTAAGCTGTGCTGAAACGCTTCAGAGAGTTGCTGGGAACTTCCAAAGAGATGTGAACTTTCCCAAGAGCTGGACACGTGTGGTCAAGAGCTAACGACCGGCGTCTTCAGCTAAGGACTGATAACAGGCTGTTATGAGTCTACTTCGAACAAGCCGAGCTCAAAAACTTTGTTTATTCCCTCCTGGAATAAGTTTATCTTGAAGTCAGAGGCCTGAAGCTGACATATTCTCTGATGACCAACGCGGAAGCCAGGAGACGTTGAAACGTAAACTAAAACCAGTTTTGGACGTGCTGAGACTAAAGGACTCTGTGCATCTGAAGGCTGGTGTCTTCCCTCTTACCGGGCTGTCGTCAAAAGGTAAAGGAGCTGTTTACAAAACGTACCTGGATTTTAGCAGAAGTCTGATGGGAAGTGTCACTCTGGTCTCATGCTCAGGATAATGTTCTTCTTAATTCTTTCCTCCTATTTCTTTTCCCTCTCAACCTAAGCTGGAAACTATATTTTTAAGCTAAAAGAGCCCACAGACTAAATATGTTAACATCCAATATTTAAGTCTGTTGTGTTAAATTTAAGTGTGCTGACGTATTTGAATTGAAAGAAAGTGAAATCATGTCAATCAAGTGTAATGGTGTTAATTTAGTTGATTTATTTTAAATAAATGATAGTGTCTCTTTGACATATCAAACTAAGTTAACGTGTCCATTGTCACTTAATGGCTCTGTTTATTTATCCATCATAAAGATCACAGAAATATTGAATAAACTGAAAAAGAAGAGAATCCGTGAAATTACTATTCAATCTGAATAAGTAAATTAAGGTAAAAAGGAGGTCAGTATTAAACTGACCCCCCCTTTAACCCCTTTACATTACAATCTCAAAGGGATAGAGATATTCATCAAACCACAATTCAGAACCAGCTTAAAGGGACGGTCTACCTCAATTCAGGGAGTTCGATTGTGGAATGTTCTGGAGAGTGATGTTAAAAATGCAAAATCAATGTATACATTTAAGAAAAAGGTCAAAAAGGACTTGCTCAAAAACTATATATGATGTAACTTAGTGTGTTTGTGTAAATAGAATTATTCATTTTGTGATGTAGTTTGTGTATTACAGTTAGAAAAATTAAGTAGAACTATTCATTTTCTGATGTAGTTTGTGTATTACAGTTAGAATGATGTAGTTTGTGTATTACAGTTAGAAAAATTAAGTAGAATTATTCATTTTGTGATGTAGTTTGTGTATTACAGTTAGATAAATTAAGTAGAATTATTCATTTTGTGATGTAGTTTGTGTATTACAGTTAGTAAAATTAAGTAGAACTATTCATTTTGTGATGTAGTTTGTATATTACAGTTAGAAAAATTAAGTAGAATTATTCATTTTGTGATGTAGTTTGAAGGTTATCATTGGTTGAACAAACTGTGAAATAAGGGGCAGATATAATAAGATTTCATCTTCTTTCTGCTCCCTTCATTTGATCCTACTTGTATTCTTGTATCTGATGAAACTGTCTTGTATTGCTCTTTTAAAATGAATGAATAAACATAAAATCAAATCAAACTTTTGAAAAGTTTGAATAATTTATGAAAAAAGTGCCAGAAACAAGGTTATATAGAATAGTTATCTTTCAGTTCGGTCTCTCGGTGCAACAAACTTGCTATGGGAATTGCGCCCCAGCGCGATTACCTGAAGGAATACATTCACGCCTTTTATGGCAGGGGGCGTCACCCCGCGCCAGAGGTACCGCACTTTAGGTACTTAGGCGACTAACGCCCCTCCAACTGTTCCTTTTTGCCCTTCACATCGCAAAACCTGAACTACCTCTCTTCGCGGGACTTCTCTGCTGCTCCATCGCTTAACTTGAGGTGAGCTCGCTCCCTGCACAGAGCGCACAGAGAATTTTTCCCTGCGTACTAATGGACTAGCGAATTTCTATAACCTCAAAGTTTTTTTTCTCTCCTCTCTCTACAGGTTGCTTCGCTCAACGGCGTTATAACTACGCCACAACCGCTACCCCGGCTAACATACCTAGCCGGCTAGCCAGCGAAAGCGACACGATGGAGGAGACACTTGAACAACGAAGAAAAAGGATTCTGGAAGGTCTCGCTCACTTTATCTCGGACATGCCTACGGAGAAGGGAAAGCGAAAGACAAAACTTCAAAGGAAAACCAGCGGGACGGCGAGCCCAACCTCGCGCGTCTGTCCCAACGGCTGTGGATTTTCCCTTGCAACGACGGACACCCATGAAGCCTGTCCAGTCTGCCTGGGTATATTTCATGCAAGACAAGCTCTGGGCGCGCCCGATTCTTGCCTACACTGCAGTCAGATGCTGGATGCGGTGCTATGGCATCGGGTGGACCTCGTGGCTAAGGCCATGGGAAGCTTAGCTGGTCCACAGGACCCAGACATCACGGAGACCCTCACTCCGACGCCAGAGCTCGAACACATGGCTCTACACAACAGCACGGGCGTAGAATGGGGCGACAGCCCTGACCCGCTTGCTTCCATGGTGGACCTAACAGTCGAGTTTGACACCAATGGCATGATGAATGAAGTCGAGATCTTCATCTCAGCCTCGGGCGAATTTTCAGCGGAGGAACCAGAACTTGAAATCGAGGATCCGGGAGAGGACCTCTCCAGGACCCCGGTACCTGTGCTCCCTGTAACGGACTTCTCCATCCCGGCCCTGTTCGACCTGTGCCATAAAGCATCGGACGCGCTGAACATCCCCTGGCCGGAACCCCCGCCTTGCCAACAGGTCACGAGGCTAGCGGGGAACTATTTTTATTCAAAACAGCAGGTTGCAACGAGGCAAAGGATGCCCGTGTTCCCAGACTTTCTCACGGAACTAACCCGCACCTGGCCTCAGCCACGAGCGCCCATGCTCCTTCCTCTCTCACAATTCCTCGACGTGGAAGGCATGGATCAGGTGGGATTAGCCAACGCGCCTCAGATTGAGGACACGCTGGCATCCCACCTAGCTCCCAAGTCATCAGGAAAAAACCCGACTCTCCCCAGCAAAGCTTGCAGAGCCTCAGCGTCACTTCTCGAGAAGTGTTACAGAGCTCAAGGACTTTCGGCGCGTGCCATGAACGCATCCGCGATGATGCAGGCTTACCTCGCAGAAAAACTCCAACAACTGCAGGAAACCTCGGATAAGCAAGCTACTGCCGAATTACTGGACGAAGCCCGCAGAACAACAGACTTTGTTCTCTGTATGATGGGGACGGCTGCTGTGGCTCAGGGCAGAGGTATGGCGGAAGTGGTCATTGTGATCCGCCACCTGTGGATGACGTTGACGGATTTACCGGAGGGACAAAAGGTGCCTTTTCTCCACTACTCGATAGAAGCAGAGGGACTTTTTGGCCATACTTTGGAGCTAATCCAAACCAAGCTGGACCAAAGGAGCAGGCAGGCTGAAGCCCTCAGGGTGGGCATTCCTCCTCTGAGTTTCGCCCCCCCCAAGAGAGCCTGCTGGAGGCAGACCCGCACAGCCGCGGCACCGCTCGATGACGCGTGCGCCACCGCAGAAGCAGATAGCATACGAGGAAGAACCTCGGCAGAGACCCCCGCTGAGCCAACCTCGCTCCGAGCACGCATGGAGCAAAAATAGGTTTGTCCCACGCCAAGTGAGCCGGCATAGGGCCTCCTCGGCGAGCCGGGACACTCGTCAAAAACGTGCCTGATGAACCAGACCCACGTTTGCATTTTAGACAACCTCCCGCCCACGCGGTAACGGGGGTGTTCGCTCATTGTTCAGACTTTATTTGTAGCAAAGTACAAATGGCTGATAACTCTGTTGCATGCACAAATCATGTTCTCCCTGCTGTGAGTGACATCAAATCATGTATGTCGTTACACGTAAGCACGAATAAAACTCATAAAACAGCACATCCCTGTTTTATTTGCGATTAAAAAAAAAACCAAATAATGTCAACAGTACGGGCCTCTCTGGCCTGTCAGCCGTCATAAAGGGGGGGTACATCCCCCTCCCTCATGGCTCATGGGGTACCAGCCTTTTCAATAAGCCCCAGTAGGGTGCCTCAGGACCTGTCTCCAGAAGACAGACCCAGAGGCGTCTGTGAACAGACCCTACACCTTTCGCGGAGACAGGTGAGAAAGGGCACGTGTCCCAGCCCCCGCTCCATTATGAGCAAGGGGCCGGCTAATACACTAACCAGACGAACATGCGACAGGTTCGCACCACAGGAGAGCACGTCGGATGCCCCAAGGCAGACACAATTTTCACACCCTCAAAGCAGTGGCTGTGATCACGTTACTGTGTGTGTAAAAGGATCAGAGTCGAACCAGAATTTTCCTCCTGATTTTGAAAGGAAACTGGGCTCCTTATCAACAAATTATCTTGAGTCTGCCGGTCACAAAGGACCATCCCCATGTTCACACGTTGCTGTTGCTCCTTTATTATTCATGAATGACACGTAACGCTCGAGCTGTAAAAGAGCAGCACGTGACTTTCCTCACAAAGCTGCATCAAACTTGTTCCCACACAACAGTATCCCACTGGGTGGGACAACAATTGGAATCAGGAGATCTGCTCGTTTACAGAAGCAGCAACCCCTCAATCCAATAAATCTTATTTTGGAGGGAAACAGTAGCTTTCCTGTCCATACTCAATCTAATAAATTCAATAGACTCCATCTGTCTTCGAGGAGACTCAATCAGGGAAGTCTGTTAACACTCAACGTGGAGGCCCGCACCCCAACCTGGTTGACCCTCAAAGACTCACACAGGAAGTCATAGCCCAGCTGTTTAGAGCAGGATCTGGAATTAATTCCAGCCTGTTAGCTGAAAAGGACAGGCTGATGGCTTCGGGCCTACCTGAGAATGTGGTGAAAACCAGACAAAATGCCCGTGCCGGGTCAACACAGTCTCTATACGAGCAAAAGTGGCGCATCTTCGAAGCCTGGTACGCAAAAAGAAATATAATTTCTTATGCTTATGAACTGGCTCAACTATTAACTTTCCTCCAGGATTTAATGGAAAAGGGTCGTTCTTATTCAACAATTAAAGTGTTTATTGCAGCTATCTCTACCTGTCATGAGGGCTGGGGACACAGGACTCCTGGAGCATATCAGAGTCAGAGTCAGAGTCAGAGAGTCTTTATTGTCATTTGCACCGCATGTGGTACATGTGATGAAAATGAGATTATGTACACGAGGTCCCAGTTACATCCAACAACAAATGAAAGAGAAAAACAGTAATAACATCTAGAACTAACTAAGAAAAACATCAACTGGTAATACACTAAGCCTAATATAGTGGGAATAAACAGCAGCACGTACATGAGTCTGTATGAGCAGATGGTCACAGATGAACACAGCAACAAGAAAACAGATCAGCATCAGAATGATGTGATATTTTGCAGTGTTTATTTTTTATTTTATTTTTATTTATTCATGAGTCTAACAGCCTCAGGGTAGAAGCTGTTCCTCAGTCTAGTGGTTCTACACTTGATGCTCCTCAACCTCCGTCCTGAGGGGAGTGGGGCAAAGAGTGAGTGTGCTGGATGAGTGAGGTCTTTCATGATGCAGGTGGCTCTTTTCCTGCATCTGGAGGTATAAATGTCTGTGATTGTGGGGAGACTGACTCCAACAGACTTCTGTGCAGCCTTCACCACTCTCTGCAGAGCTTTCCTCTCTTCAACTGTGCAGCCTCCATGCCACACGTTGATGCTGGAGCACAGGATGCTCTCCACTGCACACCTGTAGAAGGAGGTGAGGACTGGGCTGCTCAGACCAGCTCGTCTCAGCCGTCTGAGGAAGTAGAGTCTCTGATGACCTTTCTTGATCAGGCTGGTGGTGTTGTTGCTCCAGCTGAGGTTATCATTCATGTGTACACCCAAGTATTTGTAGCTGGAGACCACTTCCACTGCAGACCCACCTATTTTCAGTGGGGCATGGGTGTGTTTGTTCCTTCTGAAGTCCACAATCATCTCCTTTGTCTTCTTCACATTCATGTGAAGATTATTCTCTTTGCACCAGCTCTCCAGATGTTCCACCTCCTGTCTGTAGCTGGACTCATCATTGTTTGTGATGCATCCCACCACCGCTGTATCATCTGCAAACTTAACAATATGACAGCCTGGAAGTGTGGCTGTCCAATCATAATGAGATATATAAAAGGTGTGCTTCGAACCAAGCCACCCAGTAGGACCTTGACCCCTGGTTGGGATCTTGGCCTGGTCTTGGGGGCTCTTTGCGACCCGCCATTTGAGCCTCTGAGCGAGATTAAGATAGATCTTCTATCTTATAAAACTGCTCTTCTCCTGGCTCTTTGCTCGGCGAAATGCGTGGGTGACCTCCATGCATTGTCTGTACATCCAATGTGTACCAGATTCGCCCCTGACGGGTCAAAGGTCACACTAAGGCCTAATCCCGCATACACTCCCAAGGTCTTGACTCTGAACCATAGGAGTCTAGACTTTGATCTCTCCTCCTTTCCACCTGCTCCTGTCCTCACTCAGGAACAGGAAAGGCTACAGGCTCTCTGCCCAGTGAGGGCTTTACGCACCTACATGCAGAGAACAGCCGAATGGAGGAAAACAAACCAACTGTTCGTCTGCTTTGCCGCACCTGCTACAGGAAAGGCCCTATCAAGACAGCGCCTCTCACATTGGGTGACGGAGGCCATTAAAAGGGCATACGGTAGCAAAGGTCAACAAGTGCCCCCTGGAGTCCATGCTCACTCAACCAGGGGCTTGGCCACTTCCTGGTCATTGTTCAAGGGCGTGTCAGTTGCAGACATTTGTGCTACTGCAAACTGGAGCTCTTTAAACACTTTTGCAAAGTACTACAGTTTGGATGTTACTGCGTGTGATGTCACTCAGGCTGTTCTTTCTAATACACAATAGAAAGTAGCTTTGAGATGCCTTCTGGTCAAGGGCAGACGTTCACACTAACAGGCATTTTACTGAGCATTTCAAGGGCGTGAATGAATTACGTTCCCATAGCAAGTATGTTGCACCGAGAGACCGAACTGAAAGGGAACTGAAAGTTATGCACCATAACTCATGTTCCCTGAAGGAAGGGAACGAGGTGCAACATAGCTGGCCCTTTTCAATGCTGAAAGATCGGGGAAGTGCAATTTTGGAGACAGTTGGAGGGGCGTCAGTCACCTAAGTACCTAAAGGGCGGTACCTCTGGCGCGGGGTGACGCCCCCTGCCATAAAATGAGTGAATGTATTCCTTCAGGTAATTGCGCGGGGGCGCAATTCCCATAGCAAATATGTTGCACCTCATTCCCTTCCATCAGGGAACATGAGTTATGGTGCATAACTTTCAGTTTTATAAAGTTTGAGAGAAATTATTTCAATCAGTCATTAAAAATACTGGCATGTTGATTAAACTGAGTGATACAAAATGTTTTGACCTACATTCATTTTTATTCATAAAAGCAGTTTCATTAACTTTAGCCTTCATTCTCCAAAGTATATTTGCTTTAAAAAATGGCATAAACTTTATTTTAAATGTTAATGAAGTCGCTTATTCCATGGGTAAATTTTTAGGATTTTGATTTATGCGAACCTCATAAAAATAGAAAAAGAAAAATGAAAGATTGCGTGTTTTCAGTTGTGTTTGTGTGTAAAATCTGTGTGTATGTGCTTCAGTGCATGTGCTCCACCGTGTGTCAGGTTTAATCAACGGCATGTTGGAGTAATTAAAAGCAATCAGCGTTGTTCAAGTCAATCACACACGGCTGAGGAAGAAAGTGAACTAACGGGGGGGGGGGTGGAGAAGAGGGGAGACAAGAATCAAATCAGGGATCCAGTTTTGGAAAGACTGCGTGGGGTGTTTTGGTTTATTTTCTATACAATTTGCGCAACATATTATTTTATATTTTACCGTAAAATAGTGATGATGATATATT
>JBBPBX010001739.1:0-17809 GCA_038048925.1 Garcialebias charrua | reverse complement strand
ATGTAATGTAACTGAGGCCAGGGTTCCCCAGGTTCTCTGGTGTCTGCTGATTTGGGAAGCTTCCAAAAACATTGAGAAAGAAAAGTTGTTCAAAAGTGTCTGTTTTCTTTTTGTCCTCTGCCATCTATCCTCCCTTTACTCATCCTCTCTTTTTTCTTTCCTTATGAGATCTCGCTCATCTTTTGTATTTTTGTGCCATGTCTTAAAAAACTTCTTACAACTACTGTATATGTTTGCCTTCTCATTTCTGTGCATCTTCCATTCTCTTGAATCATTATTGTCATCTTTTTATCACTTTGAAAAATAGTTTTGTCGTTTTGAAACAAGGTTATGAGAAAATATCATGAATAAATATTATCTTACATGTTGGAGATAGATCTTCGATCAACCTAATTTTGGAAGAATAGAGGAAATTTTGACCAGATGTTTTTTTTTAAACACCTAAACTTGAACCCAGAGCTCACTTTGTACCAGCTCTTTCAGTTAAAGCTCTGGGGCCAAAAACAAAGTTTTGTCTCGGCACCAACTCTTTAATAATAATAATAATGTCTATTCCTGTCATCTGCGTATGTTTCCCATACACAGACGAAATTCGTCTCTGCATTTAACCCAACCACCTACCAGGTGGTGCAGTGAGCAGCCATAGAAAGCGCTCGGGGAGCTGGAGAAATAGGTGTGCACTCATAGACACCCCAAGGTGTGTAGTGGCCGGGACGCGAACCCGCGTCCTTCGGGTCCCAAGTCAAACGCCCTAACCACTACACCATTTACTGGACCAGAGCAAAGAATCATTTTCATTTGGAGCAGTCTGCCTGATCAGCAAGTTGAGGTATTAATGGTTTACTCAGAGTTTAGTAGACATATATATGGCAGACCTATATATTCTGCTGTCTCAAAAGTTTTGAGACAGCAGAATATATACCAGTAGTGTAGTCTACATTTTTGTACTGGGTATACTGTGCTTGGAAACCAAAGTACAACAGTTAGTGCAATGTAATCATCAATTTATTTTGATTTTAAAGCATATTGAACATTTCCAAATTTATTTGATGCTTATATTTGAATAAATGTACAACAAACTTTGTACAACAGTTGGCTTTAAAAACCCGTTATAGAATTTATAAAACTGTATCAAAGTAAAACATGTTAAAATATTTAGTAAGTACAGAAATGATACACCCAATGTATCATTGTGCACTTTTAAGTGGGCATACTGAAATTCTCAAGCTATTCTAGTGGGTATACTCCGTATACCCGTGTATCACATAGACTACAGTGTTTTTCAACCGAGTGATCGTCAGGTGTGCTATGGAAATTATCCAATTTCACTTAACTGGTCTAAAAAGATTTTTTGAAAACGAATTAATTATCTGCATTCGGCCGTACGCCGCTCTACGCCGTTCGTACGCAGAGGCACACACGTATCCCCGCAGGGTATGTACGCACAAAGCCCAATTTTTACGACCGCGAACGCAAGCGCGTTGTCGCACAATAAACTGCCCGGCGCCGGACTGTTTTGGATGCGACACAAATGTATTAAATTCCCTTTCTTCATCCCTGATCTGGCCTTTTCTTTTGTTTTTTTGCCAAAAATCAAGTGATCGCTTCCTCCTCCGCTGACTCCATGACTGAAATGATGAGGAAATGAATGAATTTGTCACGAGCAAATTAAACTCGTGTCCAACGTGGCTGTGCGAGGTTCTGCAGATTTCCTGTCTGATGTGTGGGCTGCAGGACCAGCGCTCCCTGTTTTTAGTTTATTTTTTAGAACTTTTTATTAACATATAAACACAGAAACCCGCTGCAGCAGAAGCTGCCGGCTCTGGCCTTTTTTTTCCCACCCGACCTGTCAATCAATTCAGTAGGCGTGTCAGCAAATGAGACAGTAAAGTGAGAGTTACATTTCGTTTGGATTTACTTTTACCGGGGACACAACAATACCGACTCCGTTGTGCTTGGTATACGGTGAGAAGCTGTTTATTTCATTCTTATTCAAGACACTTTGATAAGAATGACTATATATTTAATATAGGCGGATACAGAGTATCTTTGTTTACAATTTTGGTTGGTGGTGTGCCTCGTGATTTTTTCAATGAAAACACTGTGCCTTGGCTCGAAAAAGGTTGAAAAACACTGGACTACACCACTGCTCAAAACCATCAACATTTACATAGTCCATGCTCAGCACACATGCATTCACGTAGTAGCACGGATGTTGTTCAGTGGAGAAAACAGCGACACACTAAACAAATGATGTCATGAGAAAGGGCATACATTTAATATTAGCAGCATTCTTTCACAACAGCATGTCAGTTTTAAACAAAGAGTTGTTTTACACACTTGAAAAACAAAAAACAAACAAGCATAATGCTGATGTACCACGTCACGGAAGGATATGAATAGTGAATGTTTGTAGTTTTCAAGATTAGTGTTTCTCTGGACTGGATTTGAACAGAGAATTCAAGTACACCTTAATGGTTTTAGTACAAGATATTGAAGTGGGTAGAAGTTATAAGTTATAAGAACAGAGGTACTGTAGTTTTTTTCTTGTCCGAGGTAGCGCAGAGTGACGGATACTGGTGAGCGAAGGGAGCAATTTTATCCACCACCAGGTGCAATGGTGGAACTAGCGGATGGTAAGTGGTGGACGTGGCAATTCAATAGACCTTTTACCAGTTGACATCATCACGCAAAGCACGCCTGAAACGAACGTTCTGATTGGACGGCAAAATGCCGCGCCGAATCGAAACCGGATGTTGGGGCTAGTCGGAAGGAGCCGAGGAGCTTCGTAATGATAGCGAGTTGTAATTTAGAAGCTTGGTTTCTTAAAATTGTGAACAACCACTGGTCAAAATGCCTGAACATTGTGCTGTGGATACGAGAGGAGGTGATTGTGTGCGCTGATGGAAAATGGGGAAATCCTTCAGGCTTTTTGCGAATGTCCAGCAGGGTGAGTTAACTGTTGTGTAGTTGTCAACAACCTTTATATCCAAGCGTCAGAAATAAATGTTTTAAATTTCTCACACCAATACTTCTGATATTTAGACTGATTTGGTTATTGTTACAGGTTTAACATCTTCTGTTAGCTGCTATAACTAGCGCCATGTCTTCATAAGAGCCGTCAGTATAAGCACAGTATGTAAACAAAAACATGACATTTGAGCCAGTCACACAAATGTTTGTAGCGTCCTTATTTCTTATTTGATTTCTGTAAACTACGTCTTAAATTAAACCTGAGACAATTGGTGATGTTGTGATGTGAAAAATAAGAACTATCCCAAGAGATACATTTCTTAGCTTTCCTGGGAAAATTGAATTATGTTTGATAACGTATTTACTATTGCACTTTTGACACACTGTTTATACAGCTTGTACTTTATTAGATGTAAAGTTAAATGTGTGAAAATCTTAAATATATTACAAACAATATATTTTGCATGTGAATTCCATAATGACACATACAATATGGTTGTATATTGTGATTGTTTTTGCAGACAAGGAGGTGGCTGCAACCATGTTGGAAATACATTCTAAACCAACCTGCACCCAGTTACCTTGTACATGGAAGGAACCAGCCCCAAAACAAACTGCACCTGCTACTTGGGATGAGCTGCAAGTTTTAAAGTGAGTTTAATCAGTGGTCCTGAAGAAATTTCATATTATGCTTATAACACAAATATCCAGAAAGGTGACTTTCAGTCAAACTTCACCAACAACTAGAATAATACAATATCACTTATTTTGTCTTATTCCAGTCAAAAAACTATTCAACGTTGTACAATTGTAGTTTATTGTATTGTGTTAATTATTGTAGTTTTCTAGTGGCACTAGATAATAAATAAATGCAATGACATAAGTACGGTTTTAAATGTTTTCTACAATTGTAAGATCTGGAATAGTTTTTGGACATTTTTTAAAAAACACTTCTACAAACAGATTTGCTAATATGTGTTTGATATCAACCACATTTTTAATGTTGGTGTCATTTAAGGCATGACATCGGCGTCGAGAAGTTTTCCAGGAGAACGCTGAACAGCCTGCGTTTTGACCCACGACATCCTGATGACCGGAATGAGCCCATCACTGCTGACTGGTCTTCACAAGGACATTTTGAGCGTGGAGCCATTGTTGACCTATTGCAGGTTGTAGTAGTAAACATTAAAAACCACTAACGCTTATCTGTATGTTTCTTTAATTCCTTTATTTTGTCTAGATTTTAAAACTTCATGTTTTTTTCTTTTGAGGTATGCTGTGCCCCTGGCTGCGGTTTCTCAATCCAGACCCTCTGGCAGATGACGCTGACGACCGCGGCCCCTGTCCAGTCTCCACGCCATCAGAGAGACCTGCCAGAAGTTCAAAACATCTTTAAATGTCTCATAAGCAGAATCAGATTTAATTGAGGCAGAAACACGCAAACAGTCGTGCAGTGAAGAGAGGACGCAGCAACACAAAGGTATAAATTGATAACAGATATGAAGGAGAATGAAGACATTACCTTGCTCCGTTCAGGCTTGCGTGTCTCCACCAAGCATGGATTCCTGGCAGCCTCCACTGACCGGCTGGCCATCAACAGGTCTGGGACAGTCCGTCTGTTAGAGATAAAAAATCCAGCAAATTTTTGGGATGCGACAAACCTGTACCTCAAGCATCACACTGAACAGAAAACATGCTTATTACACTCAGATTCAATGCCAGCTGTACTCCTACGAAGTATCAGAGTGTAGAAACAGTGAAGGCAGACTTTTCTTTCATGCAGAAGCTGCTATCCAAAGCTGAAGGTTTTATCTGGAGAAATTGTGAAGTTCCCCGTGATGTTTTTGCACAATGTTAAGATGATTACAACAGAAGCTTTTCTCATTTTACTGATTAAAATACAGCTGAAGTTTGCATGTTATCAAGATGTTTCTACCAGTTTTTTGGGTAAGAAAATAAACGGTGCCTTACTGAAATGGCTTCATTTTTATTTCAATTATTACATTAAATTATTGCACACATTCTGTATTTTGCATAGAAAATAAAGTTAATGGCCAAAGTCGGAATGAAAAGAGGAAAACCATTACCTTGCATATGGGTGCTTGAAAAAGAGTCACGTAAGCACAGGTGTGTAAGATGTCCTCCAGAATCGGGTGCAGGTCCCATCCAGAAGATGGAAAGATTTTATTCGGCCAATCAGTCGCTCCACATGAACGCACACTTCAGCGCGATTTGTCTGGTCTGCTCCACCTGTAAATGTGATGAAGAACAGCTTCTGTCATTTTTGAAGACAAATATGAAGACCTCAAAACACAATAAACAAAACAGTCTTATGTATAGTTAAACTGTATGCTTATACACACAGAGCAATGAATGGTTAACTTCACTGTCACACACACACACACACACACACCTCTCGTGCATGTGCGTGCATTAGTTTTGACCCATAACATGCAAAGGACGATGTATTACAAAAATGAAATGTCGAGGAATAGGCAGATACAGGGTTTTCATTAAAACTAGTGACAACTGCATCTTTTTTTCAGATGAATTATGATGAAATGCCTCTATGCAATGTATCATTTGCATGAACTTGTAATTTAAACCTAACACATTATTTAGAGCATTTAATTTTTCAATAGCAACCTCAGTTTGAGCATATATGCCATAAGATTTTCTGAATTTCCTTTATGCTAGCAATGTGTATATTCCTTTCCAACTGAGAAATATTATTATACAGTACAATTAATACTTGAGATACATTAGTTATTTTTTATGAACACTAATTCCATTTAATCATTTATTTTTATTTTTCCCATTTCTTCTCATTTCACTCTATCGGTATATGTTTGATGAGAGGATGATTGCTCCTTTTTTTCTGTGACAGCATGTCACAGATGCTCCCAGCAAAACTGTGCTATTAATTTACAGAAACAGAGAAATGGCCGAAATGTTTTCAGATGCAGTGCTGTCAGACCTCAAATAATGTAAAAAACAAACAAACATGTTTGTCTTGTGGAAACTACTGTATATTATTTCAACCCAGAAAGAGCAAATGATTACAGGATAACAGTGCAGTGGTCTGTTCATTTTTATACAGCTGCATGTTTGATGACATTTTACTCACCTGTTATTTTTTCAGGGGGTTGAAGGAAGAATCTCCTTGCATGTCGCAGGTTGAAACTTCAACACAGGCAGTGGACTGAGGTACAGCGAGGCCTAGTAGAACTAGCTAGCTGCTGCTTATCAACTGTCCAGTAGCATGTTGTTCAGCTGCGGGAGGTTGTTCTCTGTTTTGTCTGTTTCCCATATCTAAGATGTAATGTAGGAATGTATTCCACGGAGTTTGGCCATGCCAGATAAAAAATGCTGATTACACACTTTGCTGTTTTGTGTCGGGGTGAAGTCCTGCCGGCGAAGCGCTTGAAGCCATAACTTCCTTCTTTTAGTCGCTTTACTCGACTTTCCTAGAGGGACTTGGTAAAACGAACGTCTCACCTTCTTCTTTTACTCGTTTACGTTGCCTCGAACAATTCTAAACACAATAAAAGTTGTTCTAAACTCAATAAAAGTCATATTTCCCCACCGCGACCGTTGGCAGTAATGAAAACACTCTGACGTTAGCCCTAGTTTCCAGTTAATTCTCGAAAAATGCGAGTGCGCATGCGCAATGACGTCAACTGGTAAAAGGTCTATTCTCAAAAGGAACCTTTCTTATGCCTAGATGCAATGACACTCACAAAAAAGTTGGCTGGTTGCTTATTTTACAAGTTATCCTGCTATATATGGCAGCAGCCATCTTGGATTTTGACATGGCAACCCAATTTTTGAAACAAACTTTTCCTATTCCTATATCTTGTGTTTTTATGTCTTGTATTCCGTAAAGCACTTTGTGGTTTCTGACCTGTAAAATGTGCTATATAAATAAAATTTACTTACTTACTTACTTACTATGCCTTGCTTTTACTCATTCACTTTCTTACTTTCTTTACTCACACACCAAAACTGAAGTCAATACCTCACTTATTTATCAAGTTGTCACACCCATAATATACACGGATGGAGGAACAAATGGGGGGGGGTCTTTCCAATTCCCCCTTTTCGCTGCACAACAGCGGACAAAACAAAAAACTAGCCCTTGTTTGGCCAGCCATTAGGCCAACCTGGACAAAGACCAGTGACTGATGCCACAACCCGTACAGTACTAACTGATGACTTTTTGACAGAACATCACCTCAGAAATGACCAGACCGCTCCTTTAAATCAGCAGTAGTAGTTAAAGCAGGTGTAATTGAATAAATAATGATGTATAGTAAGGTATTTAAACACTTACTGAGCCACCATTATTGGATGCGCAGTTTAGCAGACTTTAATCTTGCACAAACTGCCACCAAAGTGCGAGTTCTTCCTTTTTCCGATACTAAGTTGTTTTTACTGTGATTAGACAAGAAATGTAATTTCACGCTTAGACTCAACTTATATTGGTCTACCAAAAAATAGACCTTTTATTGAAACTATCACAAGAATTACATTAAACATTTGTATCGATATTAGCTCTGATTTAATAACTACGTTGACAAGAATTCAAATTAAAACAAACAGACAGTTGGACCTTTCTGTTGGCACATTACTTAAAGTTTACCATGATGAAAACAAACATATTAAATACTTATGGAAAATAAGAAATAGGAGGAAGGAGTTCTGGAGCTAAGTTAAGCTAAAGTTAATTATTTTGAAAACAACCAGGGTGGCAAGCTTTCCCATACGGATCTTAGCTGGGCTTCTCACACGTGCAGCATACAAACAAGCCTCTTTACCTGGTGACGAGACGTCTTGCGAGGTGAGGACTGAGAAGTTTGTGGACACTAACGGACTGTGTGGTCCAGTGAGCGTCCAGATGACTTCGTGCGTGTATGACTGGGTCAGACGAGCGGGAGCACGCGTTCACCGGCAGGAACAGACTCCAATCGCACTGGTTGAACTTTCAAAATAAAACTTTAGAAAACAAATTCTTCAGAAAGGAGAGTGAATGGATCAAAGTAAGGCTTTACTATGATCCCAGCTGAGACGTGGGTCGTTGACACCTGACCGGGACGTCTCCAGCTTTCAGAGAGGAGAGCAGGTTGACAGTTCGTACTCCTCGAAACTCTAACTTCCAAATAGGAAGTGCCCATTATATGGGGGAGGTGGGGTCTCCCCACCTCCTCAACGGCTACAGGCTGGTTAACAAAATAAAAGATGGAAGTATGATCCCATAGGCAGAAAAGACTCTTGACGGACAGCAGGAAAACTGTTTACATAAACAGCCAGGTGGCCTGCTTGTGAGCACAGAAAAATGTTATGGCTAACTTCATAGACAACACAAGAGAAGGGAGAGAACAGCTCTTACCCTGACTTCTGCCTTAGCGACAGAGTCTGCTTATTTTGCAGAAATAAAACCAGCAGAAGGTCATAGCTCATGAAAGTAACAGATCATCATTAATAATGACAAAAATATACTGTAGATCAATTCTGAATTAACACACATTAAAGAGAAAGTTCAATCTGATTAATTAGTGTCCATTAATTCATAATAATTGTAAAAATATATAAGTGTCCATCTGTCTCCTTGAGGGCTTCAAGAAGGTGTAACCCTTAGAGTTTCAGAGAGATGTGGAGAGGTGTACTTGAAGGTCAAGACAAAGGCCTATATCACTACAGTCCCCCTTTTTGGAAGTCATCGCCTGTCCTTGGGGATGAGTTCCAACACGAAACGATACCACCGAATGTCTCTGACCTTTATGTAATCCAGCAAGTGGAAGAAAAAAAATTTCAAAAATATACTCCCATAATGTTTTTGGAAATTCCATACTGTTCGTAGGTAATCCCATTGCGGTAAGCTTTCAATCCTTTGGAAAACATAGTCTGTTAACCCATGGAAAACTGAGTCTGTGATCCCTTGGAAACAAAGTCTTATAATCCACAACGGTAAATCCACAACGATGGGGGTTATTGATTTCATCAGCAAGAATGGAATTTAATCAGCATGTAGAGGGGATCCCTCGATTGAAGCAGAGGAGGCGGGCCTTGGATGAAGGTTGAAGACCAACGTTGGATCAGCAGGTCCCCACATCGAAGGTTGCAGGCTGGTTGGCTTCCAGTCGGTGCCACCCTGGTTCAATGTGTCATGCAATTATGTGGTTTTAGGTGGGCTTATGATTGGGATTTTACATTAGGCTCTACCTATATGCACCTGGTATGTAAGCTATCATGGATTAGATCAGCTACAATTACCAATTAAGGGGTGGATCAATGCTGTAAAAATCAGATATAGGGATCTATACCTATAGAAATGGGGAGGGCTTCTTTAACGAAGGCCTCTTCATTCAAACTATTCCTCCATTCATTATTTAGTTTAGGTTAAACTAAAATAAAAAATGAAACTAGTTTGGTCTAAATGTCTGTTGTCTTTTAGACGAACGACGCAAGATTTGGTAATCCCTAAAAATTTTGAAGTCTATGGCGAGACTCATCAAAATGAATAGATCTAGAATAGAAACGATCGCATCGGTTCTACCTAAATGATTGGGAGATCAGTGTAGATTATAGTACCTTAAGTAGTATTAATCTACTATGACTCTTCAAAGATTGAGATCTTTAACAAAATGAACAGCATGTTGGCATAGTTAAAATCCATTCAAGTTTTCAACTTATCAACAATCAAAACCTCTTTTGGCTGGGAGTGTTCAGAAAACAATAACAACTTCAATAACACAAAAGTAGCAATTAAGCAACTAAAAAACAACGTTTCACTACGTCAAACTCACTCTGGTCGTCAGATTCCACGTCACACACAAGAAAAACAGTTCTTAGCTTTATAACCGATGTCAATTAAATCCTGCAGATTTAAACGGTTGTTAAGGTTAGTTTTTGTTGTGGGTTTTATGCTTAGCGTTTCTAAGTTCTAGTTGGAACGGTTTCTTTTCGCAACTAGAATAGTTTAAACTGTTTAAGCTTATTTACTATCCTGTGCTTGGACGACCTTCTTTTCCCATGAAGTCTGTGAGTTTCCGAGCTCTTTGTCGTTTGCGGGGTTAATGAAATCTTTGTCCTTGACATGGGCCTGGCCTAACATCACCCCCCTGTGGTCATGAGGGACCAAGCACACGGGTGTGGACGTCCGTCCATGGGCACGAGTTAGGATGCCAATGTTTAGTTTAAGCTGTTCGCGCAGTTTATGGGGAACCTTGTACAGGAACCTTATAGGTCTCGGCCAACGTATCTCTGTACGTTTACCTCTTTCTGCGTAATGCAGGTGTGTCACAACTGTCGGCGCCGTCGCAGGCGTGTCTCTGTCGTTGTGATGTATGTCATTCCACTTCATGAATGAAGAGGTGCTCTTTGAGTCTGTAAGAACTATGTCATCTCTGAGTAGTTCTAGATTCAAACGCTCTTGAACCAAGGTTTCATCGAACGCTTGGCTGATAACTGAATTACCTGTCCCAGAGGACAGCACAACGTTCTCGGTGCGTGATCCTTGGACCTCTACACCGTCCTCTACCTGTGGTAGGAAGTGTGAGTCCGCCCCCTTTTTGTTTAAGGAGGGGTCCTCAAAATCAGTAACAATGAAGTCCAAGTGACTGCCAGAGTGTTGTAGACTGTCACCTTGTGGGCTCAGATGTCCTTGAACCAAGACTTCACTGACCGCTTGGCTGTTTGCCGAATTACCTGTCCCACAGGACAGTACAGCGTCCTCGGTGTGTGATCCTTGGATCTGTACACCGTCTTCTACCTGTGGTAGGAAGTGTGAGTCTGCCCCCCTTCTGTTAGAGGAGGGGTCCTCAAAATCTGTAACAATGAAGTCCAAGTGACTGTCAGCGTGTAGTAGACTGTCACCTTGTGGGCTCAGATGTCCTTGAACCAAGACTTCACTGAAAACTTGGCCGTATGCCGAATTACCTGTCCCACAGGACAGTACAGCGTCATCGGTGTGGGACTCTTGGATCTCCACACCTTCATCTACCTGTGGTAGGAAGTGGTCAGGGAGTGCTGAAGGTGTCAGCTCGCAGAGGAGGTCCTCGTGATGGGCCAGAGTCTGGTCAAATTGTTGAGTCTCCTCTGTCTCACCTGTATATGAAGGTTCACTTACCGGGCTTGTGGTCTCGGTTGGGGAATCCCATGTGACCTCAGCGGTACCTGTTGTTAGACAGTCAGCGTCCTGACCTTGGGGAGGTACCACGAATGGCAGTGGACTGCTCACTGTGGCCCACATTGTCTGATTTCCATAATTTATAATCGCTTCAAAGCGATTTATAAAATCTTGGCCGACCACAAATGGGGCCCTGAGTGAGTCAAGTTCAGACACATATACCGGGTGGTATAGTGACATCTCGCCAATCTGCATGTGAACCATGGCTATTAGGGTTGTACTCGTCTTTGCGAGGCCTTGTTGCTCACCATGAGTGTCTCTCACAAAGGGTATTTGCCTGCCAACATCGTTAGCGGCGGTCCTTAGCTCCTCAAACAGTATGGCTGACATGATAGACACGTCTGAGCCGCTAACCAGGAGCGCTTCTTGCTCTAGGACCCCTTCCAATGTGAGTGGGAGGTAAGCTCTCTTAGCTATCCCCCTTTTTATAAAGTTACACAGAAACCGTTCAGGTTTTTCCACACGTTTCTGTGTACGTGTGACTCTGTCTGTGTAATCATCGTCGCTGTCAGCATCATGATGGCAGTCTGCCACATGACCTTCAGGATGCGGATTTTCAGCAATTTGTTTGCTGTCAGCATCTGGACTTTTAGTACGCTGATCATCAGCAATTTGTTTGCCGTCAGCATTCATGTCAGTGTTGACATTGTCGATGTCAACTGTGTGCACTGAGTTGTAGCAAAAGGCAGTGCTGCGCGTCGCTTCGTCAGGTTGAACAACGTTGTTTGTGTTATCATCAAGGACCACGTCACACGTTGTCTCAGCTTGGTCAACCACTGTAACATTCAAATCATTTGACAAACAAACCACATCCTCAGTCACGTCCTCGCGCGGAGGCGCCGCTTCCATAATCTGGAGCATGTGTGACTCATTGCATGTCTCGAGCGGGGCAGGGGCAGGAGGGCCGCTTCTCGGGGGCACATGTCGGGACAGACCACTTTTCAAAGGGTCACGGTACCCAGACATCAACATCTCTCGAAGTTCACCCACAGTGAGATCCATGAGAGAACTCTTTTGGTTCGATCCGGACCATCTGGGTTCATCTTGAGGGCGAACACCTACCTTGTGTGGTTCTCTGCTCCTCTCAAGGTTTTCAACCTGAGGGGCAGGGGGTTCAGAACTCCTACAGCTCGTAGCACCATGCTGATGTATGTTATTATGAAAAACCTGTGACCTCTCGCACTTTGAAGGAGAGGGAACCTCTACTACTTCCTGCGAGTGGGATGTGACCTTTTGACCTGTACAAACCTCTGATGGTATCCTAGGTTGTATTTCGGCCTCAAAAACTGACGCAGCATATTGTCTTATCACTTCCATGGAATCTTTTTTGCAATCAACCTTGAAATGAACACATTTCATTTGAAAAGGCATAAGATTCATAATGAAAAGACGTTTAAACTCCACTTTTTCCTCTAATCCAGGAACAGGTTTGCCCCCGGAGTAGACCGAGATTAGCCTGTCGTAGAATGACAGGGGATTTTCCCACTTATCCTGACGGACGTTCTTAGCAGCTAAGTAATTAGCATACGAAGAGGCAGATTCCCCCAAAATGCGGGGAGCACGGGCAGGAATCCCAAGGCCCCCATCCATCCATCTAGGATAGATAGGAGAGGAGCCCCCCTCAGGTGGTTCACCTGTTTGAACGTCCATCTGTGTACTGATTTTCTGCGAAAAACCAAGTAAAGTGGGTCTCATATCGCAGCCTGCAAATATGCACAGTGTATGAGCTGCTCAGAAAACATCCAAGATGTTAAATGAAATAAAAGTCAGTGATGTTTAGTAATTAGTCGACCTGTGACAAGGTCAAACAAAAACGGCTGTCGTTTTGAGATTTTTTGTGAAAAACCAAGACAAAAGAAGCCTCATGTGTGATATTTTAAACTTGCAGTTTAAAATAAAAATAAAAACAGACAGTTTGTTTTGCACAGAATCAATGATAAAAGTGTCAGATTTTATCAACAACAGACATGTCTGTATGAAATCTGTGTAACTGTCCTGCCATCAACATTTGATTATATGTGAAAATCAAATTAAAGTGTGCTGTGAGTACAATATTCTCAAAATGTTTCCCGTCTAAAACAGGAACAGTTAACATGTACACATTACAGGAAGACTGCGTCTTCTAATGTAACCAGCAGGGGTCACAGCGCTGGAAGTGAGTTTATCACAGCGACTGTAATTTCTCTATTTGACCGCTATAGAGGCGCTGTTATCACCAGCGAGCGAAGCTGCAGTTTTTTAGCCCACACAGACATCCAATACGGATGAAAAGCATTAATCAGACAGATCTAAAGCGTAACGTGATAAGCTCTAGAACCTAGGCTCACAAAAACGAAAGCATGTGAGCAAAATCGGTTGAACTGTGAAACCTTATAAACTGCGTTTAAAAGAAATAAGGTCGGTCCTCATAAAACCGGCAAAATCGGTGTCACGTGACCTGGTCACATGGCGATCGGCAGTCTTCAGAGCAACCGGCTCAATCCACCCATTAAAACCTCAAAAACACCGCGTTTAAACAGTCTTTTTAATGACAGTAATGGACAAACAAGCACGGAAACTCGTCTGGGACAAGTAGCTGAAGTGAAAATTGACGAGGAGCGGGGCTTCACCCACTGCGCATGCGTCAACACATACAGCGTAATCGACCAATCACAGCGAAGACAGAACTGTAGTTCTAAAACCCAAGTGTTCATGGGAAACTGTGTCTTCCAAACCTAACGCCACCCACTAGTGACGTGCCGTTCGAGCGGTGTGTTCACGGACCTGCGGTCGGTCGAACAAAAGCGTGGAACGGTCTTTTCAACGTTCTAAAACAGTCATAAATATCGCAAAACACCGCGGTTAAGCCAGTCTTCGACGATATCACGCGCATAGAACTCAAACAACACAAATAAACTGTCAGAAATGTGTGCAAAAATGAATCTGACAACCAGAGTCTACAGAAACCAACGTTCTTGAACGCGACACACAATGGACCAATCACAGCGTTTTAAGCAGCCATCTTGTCGGTACCGTTTAGCATTAGCTCGGCTCAAAGTACTGGACTCTCTTCCACAAAATAAACGTATTTTTACACCGCAGAAAATACCGTCAATGAGCTAAAACACAACCAAGCTAACTCTCACGCCCCCAGGGGAGGCAGCACTCTAACTGTGTACAACAACGGACTTTACGTCAAACGGAACCGGAATACATCCGGTCCCAGCGGAGTGGGTTTTCCCGAACCTCGGCAAACAACACGTTGTAACAGATTAGGTAAAATGGAGCAGCAAATGTGTGAAACAGACCTTCAACAATAAATCGCAGATGTAATAGAATGAAACAGGATCGTGACTCGGCGGTCACAACAATGAAAGATGCATGCAGCCTCGTGACACGTAATGAAACGTCTCACAAACACAGACAAAACATTTATCACGCACCCGCTCCAAGCATACGTTCAAATGTGAATGAAAAAATAATTCTAACGGGAAAATAATCCAGACAATGCCTGACCTTGGCAACTCCCGGACACTCACCAGCCAAAACTATTCTTACAAGCCCAAAACCAGGATGTAAACTAATGCCAACAAACACCGTTAACAAAAATAAGCTACACCAAACAACTTAATAAACGTTCCAGGAACTCGGACGAGCCACCAATTGTAATTGAATAAATAATGATGTATAGTAAGGTATTTAAACACTTACTGAGCCACCATTATTGGATGCGCAGTTTAGCAGACTTTAATCTTGCACAAACTGCCACCAAAGTGCGAGTTCTTCCTTTTTCCGATACTAAGTTGTTTTTACTGTGATTAGACAAGAAATGTAATTTCACGCTTAGACTCAACTTATATTGGTCTACCAAAAAATAGACCTTTTATTGAAACTATCACAAGAATTACATTAAACATTTGTATCGATATTAGCTCTGATTTAATAACTACGTTGACAAGAATTCAAATTAAAACAAACAGACAGTTGGACCTTTCTGTTGGCACATTACTTAAAGTTTACCATGATGAAAACAAACATATTAAATACTTATGGAAAATAAGAAATAGGAGGAAGGAGTTCTGGAGCTAAGTTAAGCTAAAGTTAATTATTTTGAAAACAACCAGGGTGGCAAGCTTTCCCATACGGATCTTAGCTGGGCTTCTCACACGTGCAGCATACAAACAAGCCTCTTTACCTGGTGACGAGACGTCTTGCGAGGTGAGGACTGAGAAGTTTGTGGACACTAACGGACTGTGTGGTCCAGTGAGCGTCCAGATGACTTCGTGCGTGTATGACTGGGTCAGACGAGCGGGAGCACGCGTTCACCGGCAGGAACAGACTCCAATCGCACTGGTTGAACTTTCAAAATAAAACTTTAGAAAACAAATTCTTCAGAAAGGAGAGTGAATGGATCAAAGTAAGGCTTTACTATGATCCCAGCTGAGACGTGGGTCGTTGACACCTGACCGGGACGTCTCCAGCTTTCAGAGAGGAGAGCAGGTTGACAGTTCGTACTCCTCGAAACTCTAACTTCCAAATAGGAAGTGCCCATTATATGGGGGAGGTGGGGTCTCCCCACCTCCTCAACGGCTACAGGCTGGTTAACAAAATAAAAGATGGAAGTATGATCCCATAGGCAGAAAAGACTCTTGACGGACAGCAGGAAAACTGTTTACATAAACAGCCAGGTGGCCTGCTTGTGAGCACAGAAAAATGTTATGGCTAACTTCATAGACAACACAAGAGAAGGGAGAGAACAGCTCTTACCCTGACTTCTGCCTTAGCGACAGAGTCTGCTTATTTTGCAGAAATAAAACCAGCAGAAGGTCATAGCTCATGAAAGTAACAGATCATCATTAATAATGACAAAAATATACTGTAGATCAATTCTGAATTAACACACATTAAAGAGAAAGTTCAATCTGATTAATTAGTGTCCATTAATTCATAATAATTGTAAAAATATATAAGTGTCCATCTGTCTCCTTGAGGGCTTCAAGAAGGTGTAACCCTTAGAGTTTCAGAGAGATGTGGAGAGGTGTACTTGAAGGTCAAGACAAAGGCCTATATCACTACACAGGTCAGAGCTCCATGCAGAGCTACCTTCACAACCAGTTTCCACATAAATTAATAAACCTTGTGTTATTTATGAACATACAGTATATGACTGTTTTAATATGAACTGCTGGTGTTTCTGGATCCTGTTTGAAATGTTCTGTGTAACTCCTGTTTAAGACTGCGTTTATGACTCAGAGATCAGAAACGAGCCTTCACTAACATCACTGTGGTTTGAAACAATTTATGAACCATCCTTTTTCATCCATTCATTTTCTTTTCCTGCTTCTTCGTTCAAGGTCGAGGTGAAGCTGGCGCCTAAATTGTACACCCTGAACCATCAACAAATCCATCACAAGGTCACATGAAGAAAAACAAGCCAAGCATTCAAGTTCTAACTCACTTGGTACAATTTAGAGTTATCAGTTATGCATGTTCTTGGTCTGTGGATTGAAACTAAAGTCCCCATAGAAAACTTACGTGTGCACGGGGAGAACATGCAATCTACACACAGAACGGCTCTGGCGGCAGGTGAAACTGTGACCTTGCTGTGAGGTGACAGTGCCAGCCACTGTATCACTGTGCTTACAAACAAGTAAAATTAAGACCTCTGCTTGCAAGGATAATAAAAGCCTGATCTGTGGAGATGAAGTGTCTGCTCTGTCTGCAGAAATTCAGAAAACAGCAGAGGAAGAATAAAAACTTTGCCAGAAGGAACGTTTTCTGTGATGCAATGACTCCAAGTTGGCTCTCTGGCTGTGGAAAATCAAACTGGTTCACGACAGTTGTTTTTAAGAACCAGCTCTAGCACTGAAACGTCAGTAGTGGAGAACAGCCATTGGTGAGTTGATAGCTAATCTGAGCAGGGTCATAACTAAAGTGGTATACCATCTTTAAAAAATTACAGTCGCAAACATTTCATAGCAGTTTGTGCAAATGCTGTTTCATAAACCTTTACATTGTCATCAGTTTCACCCTGCTGCCAATAAATGATATGAAATGAAGTGCTACAGTTTACAGTTGCACCTAATTGCACTTGCAAAAATTGTAGATTTCTATGTAAATAACTATGCAATGTGAAAATAACGGCACTTGTAGTACTAAATTTGCCTAAACCGTTGTGAAAATTTTCACAACAGTGTTGTTTTAAGATGGCGGCAGTCCCCGTTGTTCTTGGCCTTGCTTGGATTAGTTTTTCCAAATTGAGGCCACTCAAAGAGCTTACAACAGGTGAAATGTGTTTTTAATATAATCCTTCCACAGAAGCTCACTGTAAAAAGATCCAAACTATCCCTTTAATTTAATTATTTATTTTCTCATCTCTTTGTTTATTCTTGTTGTCCTCCCTTTTCTTCTCTCTGTACGTGTTCAGAAAGTACTTGGCTGGGTGTGGTGAGGTTTGTGTGTGCAGCAAACACTGTGCTCACTGTGCTTTGACTCTGTGCAGGTGATTGGCTCCTATCACACATAAAAACCCTTCCTATGACATCACAGAGTGACGTCCTTTGACATTCAAATATCCGCTATAAGCCAACTTTTAAAGGAAGCTAAATTGTGTGTGTGTGTGTGTGTGTGTGTGTGTGTGTGTCCTTGTTTATGCTACGTTGTAAGGCC
>JBBPBX010001738.1:71074-98464 GCA_038048925.1 Garcialebias charrua | reverse complement strand
CCACCGAGTGGTTTCTGAGCTATTTATCTGAACAGTTAGCCTGGCCTTCGCCAGGCTAACTGGACTGGACAGGCTAACATGACGTATGTTGCAGCTCCGCGCAACATACGTCACGGCCAAACGTTAACGATTGGGTAACCTCAGCAGAGGCCACGCCTCCAGCAAGAATCGGTTCTCTATAGAGAAAGTCCAGACCCTAGTACGAAGCGAAGTGAAGGACAACGGTCTGGTTTTAACCAGGCTATACCCCAACAAACACAGTCCAATACCTTCTCAAAGTCCACAAAACACATGTAGACTGGATGGGTAAACTCCCATGACCCATCGAGGGTAAAGAGTCACAGAATCTCTTGGATGTTCCACGTACGTGGCTGAAAACTAAAGGGGACAGGGCCTTTCAGTCAGTGGCCCCAATGTGATGGAACAGTTTGCCCTTGCAGCTTCATTTTGCTGACTCTGTTGAGGTTTTTAAAAAGCAACTGAAAACACTTTTTTTTCTCCCCGGCTTTTATGTCACAATTTTATTGTGCTTCTTGAAGTTCTTATGCTTGTTTTATTCTTTGTATATTTTATCACAGATTTTTATTGTACAGCACCTTGTGATTTTATGTCCGTGATAAGCACTCTATAAATAAACTTTACTTACTTTCTTGCTTAATAAAGAGCTGATCCAGTGTTCCACGGCCAGGACAGAAACTGCAATTTTCCTCCTGGATCTGCAGTTAGACCAACAATTGGACTAGCTTCTCCAGTACCTCTGAATAGACTTTACCAGGGAGGCAAAGGAGAGTAATGCCCCTGTAATTGGAGCACACTCTCCAGTCCCCATATTTGAAGAAGGGAACAACCACCCTAGTCTGCCAATCCAGTGGAACTGCTTCTGATGTCTATGCGATGTTGCAAAGGCGTGTCAAACAAGACACCACAACATCCAGAGCCTTAAGGAAATCAAGATGACTTTCATCCACCCCTGGAGTCCTGCTGCCGTGGAACTTTTGAACTTGGCTTATGGACACCCTTATGTTCGAACATGGTGTTTGTGATGGACAAACTATGACTGGCACAGAAGTCCAACAACAGAACACCACTCGAGTTCAGATCTGAGAGGCCGTTCCTCTCAATCACACCCCTCCAGGTCACACTGTCGTCATCCACATGGGCATTGAAGTCCCCCAGCAGAATAAAGGAGTCCCCACTGGCGCACTTTCCAGCACCCCTGCCAAGGACTCCAAGAAGGCATGATACTCTGAACTGCCGTTTGGCATGTAGGCACAAACAACAGTCTGAGCCCATCCACCCATCCAAAGGCACATGGAAGCCCTCTCATTTACCGGGAAAAACTTCAACACACAGGCACCAAGTCAGGGGACTAAGAGTAGACCCACACCAGCTCAACGCCTCTCACCATGGGCAACTCCAGAGCGGAATAAGGTCCAGCCCTTCTCAAAAAGATTGTTTCCAGAGCCCATGCTGTGCGGCGAGGTGAGCCCAACTATATCTAGTCTGTACCTCTCAACCTCATGCACAAGTTCAGGTTCCTTCCTCGCCAAAGAGGTCACATTCCATGCTCTAAGAGCCAGCTTTGGTAAGCCAGGGTCAGAGCACCGAGACCCCTGCCTTCGGCACTATCCATGGCATCAAATTGACCTAATTTCTTCAGATGAATAGTTACAAATGCATACAAATGAATAATTTGTATTTGTAATTATTTCTATTTTAGCATGTGATTCTCGACCAGCCATTGTGTGTCTATTCCTCCTTCCTGACCTCTCAAACTCAGCCGGTTGAAGCAGATGGCCACTTGTCCTGACCCTTTCTCGAGGTTTCTTCCTCATGAGGGATTTTTTCCTTTTTACTGTTGCCTTTATGCTTGGTCAGAATGAGTGCGTGGGACAAAGTTAGACTCAAAGCAGTCTGCTGGCTCCTCAGATTAATGACGTTATTAACTTTTTATGTATATGAATGTTTCTGTTCAGTGACCTGAGATAAATTTTGTTGTGACTTGGCGCTATATAAATAAACTGAATTGAAATGCAACTGAATTATTAAGACAACAGAGAAAGACACAAAACAGACCCTTGAAGTACACCACAAGAAATACTTTGTAGCTGCCGAGGAAAAGGATACTGAAAAAACACCTCTTATATGACTGTGATAAAACAAAGATTTTAAGAGCAACAACATGCTCAAGTCTTGATTATTTTTTTTTACATTTTACAAGATATTTTCTACTATGACAGACACCATAGGCAAAAACATTATTGCCCACCTTTTGCATTTAGGCTACGAGCAATAGTCAATGAAAAGTGTCAGTAAGTCCATGAACTGAAAAAGACTCAGTGATAGTTGAGAAGATGAGCAACAACAATTAAAAAAAACATCAACACAATTTAAACACTTATAAACAAAAGGGGATTCTAATCATTCAGCAACCAGACTCTGAACAGAACTGAAACAAAATGCATCTGTGAAAAACTTAACCTGGCTTGTGCCATTAATACAGCGTTTGTTTCTTACCAGGTTGTTGGCATCGTACACAATGACCTCCCCAACAGTGACACTGCCAGGGTACGCCAGGAACGAGTTGGAAAGCTCAGTCGAAAGAGCACAAAGACCTGCAGAACAGATAGGATGGTTGCTCTCAAACGTTGTTCTGTCTGAACATTTAAAAGCTTTTTGTTTTCCATTTAAAACATCCTGCTTCCAGCTCAGGCCCAGTCCCAGTTCCTACTGATCAATGATCTTGAGTGTTTTATAGAAAATATTAACGAAATGAGGATTTGTGCCAACACATGTCAACAATGTTTATGTTTATGTTTATGTTTATTAAATTTGTTCATTTTTTTTACAAAAGTAACAATACAAGACAATCTCATAAATGATAGTGTACAAAATGTAAAAAAATGAAAGGTAGCAGAAAGAAGAATAAATCTTATTATATCTGCCCCTTACTTCCAACAATCAGATTAAACAACGATAATCAACCATGTAAACAAAAATAATCTTCAACCAACTTTTTTCAACAATCAAATTAAACAATAATAATCTTCAACCAACAGTACAAAATGACTAACTTTTTCTAGTTTTCTAACTAATACAATACACATTACGCTATTTCATTTTTTTTTTAACACATTTGTTTTGATCATTTTTTTAAATGTAAACATTGACTTGGCATTTTTAACTACATTCTCCAAGCCATTCCATAATCTAATTCCCTGGATTGAGGTAGAACGTCCCTTCAAACTGGTTCTGAATTGTGGTTTTACAAACAACTCTGTTCCCTTAAGATTATAACAACTTTGTCTTTTAACAAAGTGCATTTGGATATTTAAAGGTAATGCATTATTTTGAGCTCTATACATAACTGATAAAATATTATAGTCTACCAAATCATGGAACTTCAATAACTTCAGTTGATAAAATAATGTACTTGATGGATGACAGTAATGTTTTCTAGTGATAATTCTTACAGCTCTTTTCTGTAATACAAAAATAGGCTTTGTGATTGTTTTACACGCATTCCCCCAAACATCAATACAATAGATTAAGTGTGGAACAATGATTGTGTTATACAACAAATACAGAGCTTTATCATTCAATAGGTCTCTGACTTTGTACAGTACTGCAATCGATTTAGCTATTTTTATTCTTACAGAATTTATGTGTTGTTTCCATGTCAGTTTGTCATCAATGATAACACCCAAAAACTTCACCTCATTCACTCTACAAATCTCAACATCCTCAATTTTGAGTGGAACATCAACAGTTTTCTTTTTATTACCGAATATCATGTAATTAGTTTTTTCTAGATTTAATGATAATTTATTTATTTTAAACCAAGTTTGTATCTTGACAAATTCTGTCTTTATCAATTCCAACATTTGTTCTATATCTTCACCTAAACAGAAAAAAGTGGTATCATCAGCAAAAAGTACACATTTAAGGAGTCCTGACACATTTACCAAGTCATTCACATATAAAATAAAAAGCTTTGGTCCAAGTACAGAGCCTTGGGGAACTCCACATGTGATATTACAGAGGTCAGATCTTACATCATTTATTTGTACAAATTGTTTCCTATCTTTTAAGTAGCTAGATACCCACTGTAATGCTGGTCCTCTAATACCATATTTGTTCAGCTTTTCTAGGAGAATGGTGTGATCAATAGTATCGAATGCTTTTTTTAAATCAACAAAGATACTGATACAATATTGTTTTTGATCGACAGCAGTAGTTATTTGTTCCATTAATTCCATGAGAGCCATTGATGTAGAGTTTTTTGATCTAAACCCATACTGACTGTTGCTTAGAATATTTTGTTTATCTATAAATTGGTCTAGTCTGTTTACAAATAGTTTTTCAAGAATTTTTGAAAACTGTGGTAACAAGGATATAGGTCTATAATTGTTGAATACACATTTATCACCATTTTTAAAAAGAGGAACGACCTTAGCTACTTTCATATTATCTGGAAATATTCCTGTTGAAAATGATAAGTTACATATGTATGTGAACGGCTCAATAACATGGCTCATTATGTCCTTCACAAACATCATATCCATGTCCACCCAGTCTTTCGATCTCTTGTCTGTAAGATGTTTTACTACATTCATTATTTCCTCTTTGTTAGTTCCATTTAGAAAAATACTATTTGCACAACCTGTAATTGAGTGGATTCACATTTTTATCTACTTTTGGTATCTTAGCTGCAAGGCTTGATCCAACATTCACAAAATATTGATTAAATGTGGGATAAACTGCAGGATGTTGAGGCCCAGAACCAGACTGGGCCTTCTGTTGTACCTGAGGGGTTGGATGCAGTGTTGAGCAGAGTCTCGAGCAGCTTCATGTCTTTGATGTTGTGAATATAAATGGACTCTTCAAGGCACACCACCAGTCTCTGCAAGACAGGAAACACCAGATACCGGTAACTAGGTCAATCCCAGGCCAGAGTCTCAAGTTTTCACAGACAACTCCTGAGAAACACATTGTTCTCTAAGCACAAGATTTCCAGGAACAGCAGAGTTTCAGTGAGTTGAAACTTCAACTATGACGTTTCTGTAGAAACTTTGCCTGCTGGGTCAGGGTGGGGAGCTTTCAAAGCACCTGAACTTTGACCCATAAAGTAAGGAAGACAGAACGTTCATGTGACATAAGTCTTCTGCCTGTTGTCCTTCTGACAAAACCTAAAGGTAAGTTTTAGTTTTGGCTAAGTTGGCACTAAAAAGAGAAATATTTTTTATTTGTTTGGCACAAAAAGAACAAAAAACATGCCATCGGAAATCTTTCTTGGTTATAATATCAGACTGCCTATTGTTTCCTTGATATTTCCATCAGTAATATTCACGTGTTCTTGTTAGCTTGCATTTCTAAATATTCCCCTCTCAATGGTGTCAGGAAAATAACCTCTCTCTAAATGTCAGCAAAACGAAGGAGATGATAGTGGACTTCAGGAAACAATGTGGAAACCAGCACTCCACCATCTACATAAACTACGCTGAGATGGAGCAGGTCAGCAGCTTCAAGTTCCTCTGTGTTCACATTACTGAGGATCTGTCCTGGACTTTACATACAGACACTGTGGTCAAGAAAGCCAGACAAAGACTCTACTTCCTAAGAAGACTAAAGAAGTTTGGTACGAACACCAGCATCTTCACAAACTTTTATAGGTGCACCATTGAGAGCCTGCTGACAGGCTGCATCACAGGGTGGTACGGGAACTGCACCAGTCAAAAAGCACTACAGAGGGTGGTGCAAACAGCAGAGGACATCACTGGTAGCAGACTCCACACCTTCCAGGACATCTACCACAGTCGATGTGTGCGACTATGTGAGAGAGCTTTATGCAGTGTCCAGAAGGGCTTTTAAAGCGTGGGTTGACTCGGGTAAACAGACACATGGCCCAAGATGGTGTAACAAGGGGCCAAGATGGTGTAACAAGGGGCCAAGATGGTGTAGTGGCAGAGAATCAGACTTGTTATCCAAAGGACCCAGGTTCGAACCCCGGCCACGGCACACCTTGGGGTGTCTATGAGTGCACATCTATTTCCTCAGCTCCCCGAGCGCGACAACGCTGCTCACTGCACCACCTGGTGGTGGTTGGGTTAAATGCAGAAGACCAATTTCGTCTGTCAAGTATGGGAACATACACAGATGACAAATGTGACAAATTATTATTATTATTATTATTATTATTATTATTGTTTGAATACAAAAAACAAGCAAATGCTAATTTTAAACATGCTTTAAGATTTATAAAGAAAAATGAAAATACTATGAGATCTGACTCTCTTGCTAGAAAGTTGGGAAATAATAATACTAAGGACTTCTGGAAAGAAATCAAAAAATTAAATAACTGCAAAACGTCACTACCTACTACTATTGATGATGTTAGTGATGTAAAAGAAATTACTCAGTTATGGCGGGAGCACTATAGTGCACTGTGTCAAAAGTGACACTTTTGCTGTGGGAGGCATTCACAGTAATGAGAATGTAACTGTATCCCCACAAGAAATATATAATGCAATAGTGGCACTGAAAGACAACAAGGCTTGTGGGATGGATAACATTTCCTCTGAACATCTGAAAAATGCAAGTAAGAAACTTTGTCCTTTACTTTCTATGTGTTTCACTGGCTTTCTAGTACACGGCCTGTTACCTGATTCAATGTTATCCGTCATACTCGTACCCATTATAAAAGACAAAGCGGGTAAGATCAGCTCTCTGGAAAATTACCGACCCATAGCTCTATCTAGTAGTTTGTCGAAAGTTTTAGAAAGAATCCTATTAAATAGGCTGGAAGAGTTTGTCTTGACCTCTGATAATCAGTTCGGTTTTAAACCTAAACATGGCACAGACATGTGTATTTTTGCACTAAAGGAGATTTTGGATTTGTATAATTTTCACAACACTACGGTATTTATGTGTTTTATTGATGCCTCTAAAGCATTTGATCGTGTGAATCATGAAAAACTATTTTACAAATTAGAACGCAGAGGTGTACCCAAATATCTGATCAGAATTCTTGTCTACTGGTATGGTCATCAATCAATGTATGTCAAATGGGGTAACACAATGTCTGATTCATTTAATGTTGGTAACGGAGTAAGGCAGGGAAGTATACTGTCCCCTTACCTTTTTAACATCTACATGGATGAACTATCAAAGCGCTTGAATTGTTGTAAAACAGGCTGTATAGTTGGTGATCGCATAATTAATCACTTAATGTATGCAGATGATTTGGTAGTCTTGTGCCCTTATAGTGCTGGCTTTCAACAATTACTAAGGATCTGTTCCCAATATGGTTATGACTTTGACATCAAGTATAACGCTAAGAAAAGCAAAGTTATGATTGCTAGAAGTAGGGCAGATAAACATCTGATAACCCCTGACTTCTCTCTATCTGGTGCTGTCCTCAATATATGCAGTGAAATCAAATATTTGGGACATTGCATATCTGATGACCTCTCTGATGATCGTGACATCTGTAGGCAGTATCGTATGATATATGCACAAGCTAATACTCTGATCAGAAAGTTTGGTATGTGTTCATCCTCTGTGAAAATAGCTCTTTTTAAAGCTTTTTGTACCTCGCTATACACTGCTCATCTGTGGCGAAGATACAAAAAAAGTAGCCTGCATAAACTTTATGTGGCATACAATGATGGCATGAGGCTGCTCCTCAAAGTGCCTAGATGGAGCAGTGCTAGCCATATGTTTGTACATAATGCTGTTCCCACATGTGCTGCTGTGCTCAGGAATCTTATGTATAAATGCATGTGTAGATTGTCTGTGTCGTGCAATAATATAATTGCAAATCTAGTAAATCCTACTTTTAGTGCAGTGAGATTTTGCTCAAGATTGTGGAATCATTGGCGCCATCATTTATTTGTGACTCAGTGAATTATTTGTCTTTTATTACTTTATTTTAATTGTTTTTTTAATGGATTTTTTGTGTATTTTTATGGACCTTTTTTGTGTCTGAAATAAAGTTTGATTGATTGATTGATTGTAAAGCATGCAGCATTATTAAGGACCACACCCACCCAGCACAAGGACTCTTTCATTCACTATCCTCAGGCAGATGATACATGAGTCTGTCATCGGGCATGAAAATACTCACAGACAGTTATCATGCACAAGCTGTCAGATTACTGAACTCTTGATAATAATACTGAACAACTGACAATAACACCAAGCCACATCTGTAACAACTAATAGGTTTATTGTTGCCACACTATGTGGTTGTATCATGTATGTCACTACCTTACCATCATAATAAATCTCAGTGCTACTCACTACCTGTGCAATAACCTGTCACACAACATGCATAATATATGTTATGTACAGTGGTAGACAAAGTACTCAATTCTAGCATGAGTAAAAATATTGATATTCATAGCCAAATCTTAATTACAAGTAAAAGTTGCTCAGTCAAAAGCTTACTCAAGTTAAAGTACTGAAGTACTTACTTTTTAAAATACTTAAGTATTCAAAAGTACGTACATTTAAAAAATACTCAAGTCCAGTATTCAAATTTCAAAATACAGGTTAGTATATTGTATTATTTTGTATTATTAGTGTGTATATCCCTTGCATACTGTTTCTTTTATATTTTTGCTATTTTTGGGTGTAACTGGGACCTTGGGTACACAATTTCGTTCCACCTCATGTACCACATGTGATGCAAATGACAATAAAGAACCTTGAACCTTGAAAAGTACAAATTACATTTTCTAACATTAGTACATTGCTGTATTGTTTTGAGTGATTTTACAGAACCTTGTAGCTCTCTGAAACCACCTGATGACGTGTTGCCATGTAGAACCACTCTGCCACATGGCAACACCACATGCCTTAATAAAACTTGTACCGGTAAAGCTCAAATACTATCTTCCCTGCATTTTACAGTACACGATGACCTGTCTGTGGAAAGTCATGGAAATCCCCAAAACGGGGGTGTCCAAAGTCAGTCCTCGAGGGTTGTTTTAGTTCTCTTGTGACAGCCACTGAACTGGCTGCACTGGTTTTTCTCTCTCTCCCTTGGCCCTATTGCCCTTTCACCTTAAGACATGCCCTGAACACACCCGTCTCTCATAGACTCACTTGATTGTCAGCTGTTCAAATTGATTGCTGTCTTGTTTATAAGGATGACAGTTCTCCGTGCACTGAGAGAGCAGCAGCAGCCACATCCACCCTTCTGTCCTACAGAAGCCATTAATATAAATCAGAGGCCGTTTAAACCCTCGTCTATTATAAAATGTACTGCCGTTCCTACGTGTCAACACAGAAGTGCCAGAAGCTGGTGTTGTCATTGAGTCAAAAGTTTGATTGTAAGTTTTATAACTAATCAAAACTTAAAATGAATAAAAACTCATTGTTGTGCTCCCTTACAGAAAATAACATTACTTTAAATGTGATATTTGTCCAGAGCAGATAACAGAAAACTGACTCCTGATTCTGCCTCAGGACATTTTCATCATGATCTATCTTGCTGTGAAAAAAACATGTGTGGGAGCCATTACCTGCCTTGTGAACTCTGGGGAAGAATCAAGGACAGTTTTTTTTGTGGGGAAGGGACTTGTCTTTGTTTATGGACATTGAAAATACAAAACTTACAAGGACTTGTATTTATTTGTTTATGGACGTTGAAGAAACAGAGGTGAAACATATTTTTTTAATGTTAATGTGGATACTGAAAAAATACAAAACTGAAAATGTTAGTGTGGTTGGTCTTGTGAAAAAAATATGTTGTCATTCACTGAACCAAAGGGTCTACACCTTGTAGTGTATGGTCCTTGTGTGACAGGTAAAAAAAAAAAAAAGCAAAAGTAAGTAACTCAATAAAATACTTGTCAGGAGGGATACCTGACTGGCACCCCTTTTAATAAATAAATACTTTAGTAAACCGTCACACTCTCCGTGATGATAGTCAAGTCCTCAGCATGTCAATGTTCTGCAGAGGCCTGCTAACAAGCTGTCATTTGATCCAGGTGTGTTAACTGGCCAGATTTCAGGAAAGAAAAACAGCTAGAGGTATTATAAAAGCTGCGCCAAAAGGAAAAGTAATTATACCGTTATATAACACCATGTTTTTGTTTACTATATTTCTTTTGGAATGGACCTTGTAAATACTGTATACTGTATTTCTTTTGCACTTTGGTAGTTTATTTTGTACTTTTATTGCATGCTTTCTTTTTTTTTGTGTGTGATTCAAATCGGTTCTTCTCATCCTGATCATTTCATTGCATTGTTGATCTTGTGTCAACCTGCATATGACAAACAAACAAACAATTCATGAGATTAATCAGCCTTCCAGTTGGATACAAGAAGCTTGAAGTGATCCAGCTCAAAAGGTTTACATACACACATACATGGCAGCTGCCATCTAGGATTTTGACGTGACAACCCAGTTTTTGACAGTGAGCTTTCTACACCTAGATGCTGCTATACACCATAATGGAAGTGGATAACTTACTTATTTTTCAAGTTATTATGACCACAACATGCAAGAATGGGGCACTGGTCAGAAAATAGGAAGAACATTTGGAGATTACAATTCCCTCTCTTTGCTCGGTGACTGAGGAGAAAAATGAATTGACCACATTCCTTTGAAAAAAACAACTGTTGTCAAAATGACAATTTGAAAAAAAAAAAAAAGTTTTCAGGAAGATGTGTTTGTGTAAAATCTATGTTTAAACTAGCCATTAGCTCGTGTTAAAGGTCTCTGGTGTAGATTTTATGAAACTATGGCTTCATTTAGACTGAAATGTCTAAAAATTCTGGATATTCTTAGTTTGTTATGGGACTTGCTTTGTATCTGTGATCTTAATCACATCACTTGCCCATTGTAGCATTCACACTACGCTTGTCTTCAAATCAGCAGAGGATGTCTTGGTGCCACATTTGTGTGTTTTATTTCAAATCTGTGATGTGCAAAAATAAGGAGCCAGAGATCAGTGGCTTCATTTTGGTGCACATCTGGAAAATGGAGGGTTCTGTTTATGGAGTGAATCAAACAACAAGCTCAGTATATTTAACACTTAGGAAATATTTAGTAGGTCCTAGCCTCTGCTTATCTGAAGGCTTTACAGCAGGGGTGTCAAACTCATTTTCACCAAGGGCCACATCGGCATAATGGCTGTCCTTGAAGGGCCAGATGTAACTTATAAATGTAACTAAATGTAATCTAATGTAATGTAAAATAAATGTAACTACCGTACTCCTTAATGTTGAATAACTCATTTATTATAACTTATTCAACTGACAATTACAGTTGCATAGAAAACATCTGTTTGCTTGTTGCTCTAACATAAATCCTTTTAAAATTTGTCAGCTTATGAAAACCCACATAACTCCATTAATGAAGGATGAAATTGTCCAAGTTAATTAAAAAAAACATAAAACTGAGCTGCAAAGAACATGTATGACACATGTAGCATCTCACCCAAAAAGGCTACACACAGCCTTGCATCCAACTGTGAATGACAACAATTTGTGTGCATACACATACCAAAATAAAGGTTGACTCAGTTCACAACTATATTACCGTACTCAAGTTGTTTGGTTAGTCTTTGATGAGGAGATGCTGCCTGTCCTTGAACACACCAAGTGGATTCTCTCTCTATGATTGATCATGTTCTGAAAATGATAAACACAAAACAAAATGCAAGCACAATCATTAAATTGCACACAGTTGAAATTTTCTTCTTCTTTGTTGAATTACATTTTATTATATTTTAATTAATCTAAAAAAGCTAAGTCTGGTCCTCTGGACATTTAAAAAACAAAACAAAACTTCATCTTTCAGGGATGAAGATGTTCACATCCTTGATAGAGAGGAACAATGGTTTGAGAGACGAGTAAAAGAGGCCATCTTTGTGAAAAGAAACCATCCAAGGAAGGGGAACATATTATTTTAGGTGGCTGAAATAATCACCTGTTTTTTGTTTTGTTTTTTTGAATGTCCAGAGGACCACACTTAGCTTTTTTAGATTTTTCTACCTGGATTATTGAGAATGCATCAGGATATATTTGAATTAAATTTTAAGAAAATGCTAACCTGACAAACAGGAAAGTGGACAAGATTGTCCTGTTTCACTTGCCACATCCATAAGTCCAATTTTCGCAGGAAAGCCGTGATCGCGTCGGACATCTGCGTGATGACTTGTTTGCGTCCCTGCAGCTTCTGATTCAGCTGGGCGAGATGGTCGGTTATGTCGCACAACACAGCAAAGTCACACAGCCACTTTGAAGCTAGCTTTCACTGCAGCCTCGTTTTTGGCTGTGGGTTTCATGAACAAACTCTGCTGCGACCGCAGTTTGCCTTTTAATTCTTGGCAGAATGTGTTGCTTTTCTTGAAGGCTAGCTTTAGCGTACTTAGCTCCGTGTTTGGTTTCAAAACCGACACCGCCTCGTAACACAAAAGACATACCGGTCTTTCTCCTGGAAGCACAAACAAGTATTCGCCTTCCCATCTTTCTTGAAACTTCCGTCTGCATCAACTTTTCTCTTTCTGGACATGTTGGGATCATTATTTATATCTCAATTCCACTCGTTGGCATGAAGGTAGAAACACTGCCTCGGCTACCGTAGTCGAAAGGCATTGTGGGAAAACCGTTGTCGAAAGGCATAGTGGGGCTGCCGTAGTCGAAAGGCATTGTGGGAAATGTAGTTTTTGGTCAAAACTCGCTCGTATTAATTTTTAGACACTCAAAACTTTTTAATTAAGCTCTCGCGGGCCAGATAAAATGACATGGCGGGCCACATCTGGCCCGCGGGCCAGGAGTTTAACACATGTGCTTTACAGGAACATCTGTCTGATGTCAAACAGGGCCCAGATGTTTACATTTCCCCAGCCAGTGATGATGTTTTAAACTGAACTCATTTGTTGGAAACTGTAGTTTACATGTAAAGAGGCAGTTTACATGTTGTGAGTCAAACAAATGCCGTCAGCCTGAATGGATCTTGATTACTTTGGTACCACAAAGACCTGAAGATGTCAGCTATCTGCCAGAAAGAGGAAACAAACCTTGATGAAGTCGTTAAGGGTTAGATCAAACAACAGTTTCACATGTTCAAGTCATTTATCTTCTGAAAATTGTAAATACTTATATGTTTTTAAAAGCATCCACATGAGGCTTACTGAATTTTTTTTACTATTTATGCATTTTTGTCTGAATTCAATTCAATTCAGTTTATTTATAAACTGTAGCTCCAAGTCACAACAGAGGTCATCTCAGGGCACTGGACAAAAACATTCATATACAGTACATAAAATGTCTGTCAGCACTATTACTGGTGTTGAGGACGAGCCTCAACACTGATAATTGTGGACCTGAGGACATAACTGGTCTCCTCAGGTCCTCCAAAACCTGAAAAAACTGGTCTCCTCAGGTCCTTCGGAATCTAAAAACAACTGGTCTTCTGAGGTCCTGTAAGCCCTCCAATAACTGGTCACATCATGTCCCATAAAACCTCCAACAACTAGTCTCCTCTGGCCCTTCAGAATCTACAAAAAACTGCTCTTCTCAGGCTGTGCAAAACCTCTAACAACTCATCTCCTCAGGTCCCGTAAAACCCCCAACAACTAGTCTCCTCAAGCCCTGTAAGACCTCCAAGAAATGGTCTCCTCAGGTCCTCCAAAACCTCCAGCTAGTCTCCTCAGGTCCTCAAAAACCTACAAACTGGTCTTCTGATATCCTGTAAAACCAACAACTTCTCACCTCAGGTCCTATATATTACCCCCTCTTTGCTTGTCCAGACTAACTTGTATTGGCCCAATAGTGTTGATGATAATTAACAACTCCCTGAACCAAGGGTTCGTCTCATCATATTTTAAAACAGCAGAAGTGACCCCTCTCTTAAAGGTCCACCGACATGATTTTTTTACTATTCATAAAATTGCTCAAAATATATATCTTTTACCATTTAAATATCTTCATTTTTGCAAATAAAATGATAATTCACTTTAATTTTGCTTTAAAAGTGATTTTGAACTTCAAGCCGTGTTTAATCATGGGAAATCTGATTACACCCGAACGCACCATCTGTGATGTCACACCGGGCAGAGCTCTGGGCTTGTCACAGTGTGTGGGTATGAGCAGCTCGACATGAAGGTAAGTCTGATACAGCATCAGACCTAAATTAGATCCTGTTGTTTCTTGTTCCATCACCCAAACTATTTTCTGCTTCCCAAAATGAAGACAAATAGCTCAAATCTTCACATAGATTGATAAATTCGTCGGGTTTTAAATGGTCCGCTATTAAAGAGACCAGAGCCCTCTGCCCAGTGTTACGTCACAGATGGTGCGTTCGTGTGTACCGGTAATCGGATTTCCCAAGATTAAACACGGCTTGAAGTTCAAAATCACTTTTAAAGCAAAATTAAAGTGATTTAGCATTTTGTTTGCAAAAATTAACATATTTAAATGATAAAAGATATATATTTTGAGCAATTTTATGAAAATGAAAAAATCATGTCAGTGGGGCTTTAAGGAAACCTAATTTTGATTCTGGCTCCTTTTCCAACATCCGTCCAATCTGTAAATTGCCTTTTCTTAGAAAATTACTTGAAAAAAGTTGTAGAAACTAGGGATGCACAATATTATCGGCATGGTATAGGTATCGACCGATATTAACGTAAAATTTCAATATTAGATATCGGCCATTCCATTTAAATAACTTGCCGACATGTTTTTCCCTGCAGCAGCAGTACAACGTGATGACGTTGCAGCGGCAGCACAACGCGATGACATCACATGTGCCTACCTACCCGATCTTACGGCGGAGAAGAACATTCAAAATGTCGGCTGTATGGAAGATTGATTTTTCGTTGGTGAGGATGCTGGATTCCGAAGATTTATGGACTACGTTGAGCCTCGTTACATGGTCGGCAGTCTGAGATATTTTTCCATCGTAGCCTTACCAGAGTTACAAGCTGTCATTTTTGACACCATTGAGAAGCTAATAGCCGAGACATTTGGACATTGTGTTAGCCCCGTTAGCATGATTAATCTTACGGCACAATGGATGGACAAAAATTTTGAACTTAAAAAAGGCTGTCCTTCATGCACAGGAGTGCAGACAGTCCCACACTGAAGCTAGGAATCGGGAACAAGCCTCCACAAGTGAGACAGCATCGCAGGTGACTTGAGGCCCTGTACACACGTAGCCTGGTGTTTGAAAAACGAATATCTGCGCAAAAAAAAAATATCTCTGTCCATACATGTTTGAATATTTAAAATATTTGTCTACATGTTCCCGTTTATTTTATGGTTTATTTTATTAGTGATAATGGATCCTTCCATGAAACTCAACAGTCATGTAAACATGATCGTCAAATCCTGTTTTTTCCAGCTGAGGCGTCTGTCTAAGCTGAAGCCCATATTATCAAAAAACAACCTGGAGACAGTGATTCACGCATTCATTACATCTAGGCTTGATTACTGCAATTCACTTCTGCTTGGCGTCAGTCAAGCCACCATTGCACGATTACAACTGGTTCAGAACGCAGCTGCCCGATTTTTAACCAGCACACGCAAAAGAGAGCACATTACACCAGTCTTGGCCTCCCTTCACTGGCTACCGGTTCATCTTCGAATCCAATTCAAAATTCTCATGTATGTCTACAAATCGCTGAACAGTCTCGCCCCCGCCTATCTCTCGGATCTGATACACCCATATGTCCCTCCACGTGCTTTGAGGTCAGAGGATCAGGTACTCTTAATAGTTCCAGAAACTCGCCTTAAGCGCAGAGGTGACAGGGCGTTCTCTGTAGCAGGCCCAAGACTCTGGAACGAGTTACCGCTGCTCATCAAACAGGCCCCCTCCCTCTCGGTTTTCAAATCCCGGTTAAAAACTCACTACTACTCCATTGCTTTCAATGCCAGCTGATTTGTATTGGATCATTTTATTTATGATCTGCAATGTTTTTATGTTTTTCGTGTTGTACTTCATTGTCTGTGTTGCCTGTTGCATGTTTGTTTGTCCAACACTTTGGTGTGGACTTGTTCCTGTTGAAAGTGCTTTATAAATAAAATGGTATGGTATGGTATTTTCACCACAGAGCGTGTAATGAATATGCTGAACCCATAGGTGGCAATGTAGTGCTGTCACTCACAACCCTTCAACCCAGCCGCAACTTCCTGTTATTATTATTATTTTTTTCATTTGTGTGGACAGACCGCGAGGTAGAACTACTATTAAATACCGTGTTGGAGTACAAAGTTAAGAAAACGCAGGAAAATGTTGACTGGGAATCATGTCCAACTGGGAATCATGTCAGAGCAGGTATGTTGACATTTTAGCTTTTATTTTTCGCCGAGCATTATGTGATGTCAGCGCTTCTCCAGCTGGAGCATAAACCTCCGGTTCTGAAAGTCCACACGCAAACTCGAAAGCGGAGAATTATCAAATCTCCACTTTGGTCGGAGTTTTTTTATTATTCGTTTTTAGTTACATAAACCGGAGTTCACGTGTAGATGATAGGCCAAACCGCATGATAAACTGTTCAGTTTTACTGATATCCGGCTACGTGTGTACAGGGCCTAATGCTAATAAATAACATTTAACACTTTTCATTGAGGCCTTGTACACACGTAGCCTGGTGTTTGAAAAACGAATATTTGCACACAAAAAATATCTCTGTCCATACATGTTCGAATATTTAAAATGTTTGTCTACGTGTCCCGTTTTTTTCACGACAGGGCGTTGTAATGAATATGCTGAACCCATAGGTGGCAGTGTAGTGCTGTCACAACCTTCAACTCAGCCACACTTCCTGTTATTTATTTATTTATTTTCTTTCGTTTGTGTGGACAGACCGTGAGGTTGAACTACTATTAAATACCATGTTGGAGTACAAAATTAATAAAACGCAGGAAAATGTCGACTGGGAATCATGTCAGAGCAGGTATGTTGACATTTTAGTGCTTTTTTTTAGAGCATTGTGTGACTGTCAGCGCCGCTCCAGCTGGAGGCGGTGGGTGGAGCAGAAAGCTCTGTTCTCAAAGTCCACACGCAGACTCGAAAGCGGAGAGTTAACAAAACTCCGGCCAAAGTGAAGATTTGAGATTATTCGTTTATAGTTACATCAACCGGAGTTCACGTGTGGATGATAGGCCAAACCGCATGATAAACTGTTCGGTTTTACCGATAAACGGCTACGTGTGTACTCGTCTTTAATATAAGTTAAAGTGATATGCATATCATATGGCTGTTACTGAATATGTGTCACCAGCTCTTACAGCTGTTGCACCATTTTTGTAGCAAATAAGCCTAAATAAGAGGGCTATGTTCTGACAAAGGAACATATAAAATATCAGTATCGACATCAGTTATCGGCCGAATAAGTTTTAACATATCTGCATATTGGATATCGGCCAAAAATCCAATATCGTGCATCCCTAGTAGAAACTCAAGATCCCGGTTCTGTCAGTTACAGATCTCTGATCCCTTTCTGTCTGGTTTTCTAAAACACCATTCCACTGAAACTGCTCTAGTTATAGTCCAACGATCGGTTAATGGCTGCTGATGAAGGAAAATGCTCTGTGGTGGTCTTATTAGATCTTAGTGCTGCCTTTGATACCGTTGACCACGCAACCTTATTAAACAGACTGAAGGTTCTGGCTGGTGTTTCTGGCTCAGCTTTGGACTCACTCACGTCATACCTATCACAGAACTTTCTGAATTAAGATGGAGAGGTTCTCCTCTGACTATGCCCTTTTAACTTGTGGGGTCCCACAAGGCTCAGTTCTGGGTCCATTTTTGTTTTCCTTTTATATTGTTCCACTTGCCAGCATTATTCATGTCACGGTTTCACTCAGAGAGCGTGTTTAAACCCAGTGGTGCAGACAGAAACGCAGGGGGCAAGAAGTTATGAAAATAAATACTTTAATAACAACAAAACAAATGAAAATACTATTGTGGCAGCAAAAACACTTACATGGGCTGTAGCAAGAGACAAACGGGATATACCAGACGATGCGGCGACAATGACTGAGACACAGAACAGGGCTTATATACAGTACTCATAGCCAAGACGAGACAAAATCACAAACACCTGGGGACAATTAACAGAGACAGAGCAGGACCGGGAAACTAAACTTGAAACATGGAGTAAACTAGGATGACAGAACTGGAGGTTAAACTAAGGGTAAATAAACATGGAGACTAAACTGGAGGTTAAACTAAGAGCAATTAAACATGGAGACTAAACTAGAAAAACTAATAAAACTAACAGACCAGGAACTGACTAACAGAAAAACATCACAAGGGGAACAGACAAGACTGGGAAACTAAACCTGAAACATGAAGTAAACTAGGATGACAGAACTGGAGGTTAAACTAAGAGTAAATTAAACATGGAGACTAAACTAGGAAAACTAACTAATAAAACTAACAGACCAGGAACTGACTAACAGAAAAACATCACAAGGAGAACAGACAAGACTGGGAAACTAAACCTGAAACATGAAGTAAACTAGGATGACAGAACTGGAGGTTAAACTAAGAGTAAATAAACATGGAGACTGAACTAGGAAAACTAACTACTGTACTAAAACTAACAGATCAAGAACTGACTAACAGGAAAACATCACAAGGGGGACAGACATGACCAAGAGGACGAGCCATCCTTACAATTCAGTCCTTTTCTGATATTTCCTATCACATTTATGCTGATGACATTCAATTGTATTTTCATTTAGACCAGACCAGCTGGACAAGTTGGCCATCCTTGTCCAATGTTTGTCCCGTATCAGTGACTCGCCAGTAACGTTTTGGTTTTAAACACCAGTAAGACAGAAACTTTAATTACAGCTCCCAGTCACCTTCATCCAAAAATCAAAATTGCCTCTTTTTGCCCAGAAGCCAAATCAAAAGCAAAAAGACTAGGAGTCACATTTGACTCAATAGGCTTTGAGTCTTACATTAGGGCTATTTCCCATTCTTGTTTCTTTAATTTAAGAAACATTTCTAAAATACAACCTATGGTCTCCAGAGTTTACGTAGAGAAAATTATTCACGCTTTTGTGTCCTCACGTCTAGACTACTGTAATGCCCTTTTTACCAGCCATGTCTTTCTACCAAGTGGAGCTACCACTTTGGTTATGGCCAAAACTCCACTGCAGCCTCTCCTCTAAGGGGTATAATGAACTAGCCTACAGTATACTTGTAACGTGCGTTTTACTCAGAGTACTGGTAATTTCAGACTAGTTCAACTTAGGCTGTGTGCAAAGATGATTTACCTAGAGTCTAGGTGAATCACTGTTAACGACCTCCATTGGTGAGCAAAACCCCTATCTAACCCCATAGTTTGTTCAACCTAGTAGCCAAAGTTGATTCATTGTTCACAGGGAAACTCACATTAACAGTCACTCAACCTCATTGTAGATTGTAATTCTCACCAATCTGGCTCTTTTTAGAATCCAGGAACAGGATTCAAGGGTATTGTTTTAATATGCACAGCTGATAAACCATTTAAAACCTCCTTTATATTGTTAGAGTTGAACCAGGCATCCAGAATTCAGATTCATCAACATGAGACAGTGGCAATAATACCATACTAATTTATTTACAGAGCACTTAAAACAGCAACAAGGCCAACCAAAGTGCTGTACAATAGGAACAAACAAGCACAGCAAAAAAGAAAACATAAAATAAAAATATAGATACAAATAGCAGCAGAAACTAACTAAAATGGCCAACACTGTATAGTACAGAGAGGATCAAAACAAATCACACAGTGTTAAAGGCAAGAGAATAGAAGTGGGTTTTCAAGTGAGACTTAAAGACTGTGAGTGTGGGAGCCTGCCTGACACTCTGTGGCAACTCATTCCACAGTCTTGGACCTGCAACTGAGAAAGCCCCGTCACCTCTGAGCTTATGACGAGTTTCTGGAACTGAAAGAAGCATCTGGTCTGCTGACCTCAGAGAGTGCGGTGGGACATATGGCTGCAGAAGATCAGTGAGATAAGATGGAATGGAACTGTTCAGAGATTTAAAAACATACATGAGTATTTTAAACCGGATCCAAAGGTGAATGGGTAGCCAGTGCAGGGAGGCCAAAACTGGTGTGATGTGCTCTCTATGGCCTGTACCAGTTAAAAATCAGGCTGCAGCATTTTGGACCAGTTGTAGACGTGCAACGAAGGACTCATTGATTCCAAAGAGAAGTGAATTGCAGTAATCGAGCCTCAATGTTATGAAAGCATAGATTACTGTCTCAAGGTTCTTTTTGGACAGAATGGGCTTCAGCTTAGACAGCCACCACAGCTGAAAAAAAAAAAACAGGATTTAACAATCATGTTTACGTGACTGTTAAGTTTCAGGGAAGGGTCCATTATCACCCACAGATTAGTGACCCTTTGTTTTTCTAGCGGGGCTAGAGAGAGAAGGTCAATGTTGTGGTTCGTGAATTAGCCATTGGGATGGAATAACATGACTTCAGACTTCTTCCCATTGAAACTTAAGAAATTTTAAGCCATCCAGTCCTGGATGTCGGCCAAGCAGTCAAGAAGAGGTTGAATAGAGCGTTAGCCTCTGTGCCTCAGGAGGAAGCAATTTGACAATCATCGGCATAGAAATGAAAGGCTATGTTGTATTTGCGGAAAATAGCACCTAGTGGCAGTAGGTATAACGAAAAGAGAAGGGGACCAAGGAGGGACCCCTGCGGTATCCCCCACTGAAGCGCTGCAGATGCTGAACTGTAATCTTTGATATTGTCACAAAAGGTTCTGTCAGAGAGGTAGGACTCAAACCATATGAGGGCTGACCCTGTGATGCCCACCCACTGCTCCAGCCTAGAAATGAAGAACTTGTTGTCGATGGTGTCAAAAGCAGATGTAAGGTCCAATAGGACAAGCAGCATGGAATCACCTGCATCTGTGGCTATGAAAATGTCATTAAAAACCTTCAGTAGAGCAGTTTCAGTGATATGGAGAGATTTGAAGCCGGATTGGAACAACTCTAGGATGGCGTGGTCGTCCATGAAACATTTCAACTGAGACTCAACAATTTTTCCATTAGCTTAGAGGTGAATGGGAGTCTGGAGACAGGCCGGAAGTTGGACACCACCGAGGGGTCAAGGTTAGGTTTTTTTCAGGAGATACTGGACAGCAGCATGTTTAAAAGTTTTTGGGACCACACCTGAGGATAAACTGCTATTCACAATAGCGAGAATAGAAGGACCCAGTGTAGGAAAAACCTCATTTAGTAGTCGAGGGGGACCACATCAAAGGGGGAACCAGATGGCTTCATGCTACACATTACCTGCTCCAGAGAAGACAGAGAGATGGGCTCAAAGTGGTCAAACACAGCTACACACTGACTGGATGGATGGATCATGAGCTAGTGGAGAAATGAGTGCCCATGGGCCTCATGTACAAAGACTTGCGTGGACTTCTTACTGAAAAGTGACGTACGGTCAAATCCAGAAAACGGCGTACGCACAAAAAAATCCAGATGTATCAAACTGTGCGTACGCCGGAATCCACGCACATTGCTTTTGTACATCACAATCAACGTGGAATTGAGCGCACATGAGAGAGTGGCCGACTCCGCCTTTGACACGCCTCCATATAAATATGCAAATTCATTTAAATATGCCCTGCACGAGAGGAATGTCGTCATTGCTCTATTGCAAATCATGTCGAAACGTGGAAAAAAGAGGAACTTCACGGACTGTGAACTGGAGACACTTCTGAGTGAGGTAGAGAGGCACGGAAAAAGGTTTTGTTTGGCACGCGTAGGCAAGCACTTTTAAACGAGAAGTTGACCACACAATAACAACATGCCTAGATAGGTCACTGGGTAGCGCGTTCGCCTTCCGTCCCAAAGCTCATGAGTTCAATTCCCACATGATACAACATTTTTTATTTTATTTTTATATTCATTCCAGATTTAAAGAACACAAGAAAACTATTTAGAAAGAACAACAAGAAATGAAACAATACATGAAATGAAAGGAAGCAGAGGATTTCTTGTGTTTTTTTTAAAAATAGTTTTCTTGTGTTCTTTAAATCTGGAATGAATAAAAAAAAGAAAACGTTTTCATTTAAATATACCCTGCAACAGAGGAACGTCGTCTTGTCCCATCATGCATCACGTTCTTCAACTGCTAAAACAGCTAAAAATGAACAAAAAACAAGAATTTAAGCTGTGCAAAACTATTCAGTCTTTCTGTTTTTTATATTTTTTGCAGGTTATATTCTAATTGCGTCCATGTGGATGTAATAATTGTTAATCATGTGTGTTTGGTGTGAACAATGATGATTTTCACATCATGAACAGTTTCTCAGAATCACCTCTAGGTGTCGCCAATGGAACCAAAACCACAGAAACGTGCGTACGCCAACCTTGGAGCTGGCGTGGGGCTGCACACATTTCCACGTTCAGTTCTGTTTTGATACATACGGAGTTTTGCGTGGAAAATGGCGTACGCAAGGTTTTTGTGCGTACGCACCGTTGATACATGAGGCCCCAGGTGTTTGCAACTTTCTCTAAAAATAAATGGAGGAAGTTTTCACACAGTTCAGTTGAGGCTTCCAGAGGTGAAGGCTCACTGAGGTGTAGAACTGTGTACAGGGTGGAAAAAAAGAGCTCGGGTTGTAGGAATTAGAGACAATTATATCAGAAAATAATTTAGATTTAGCAGCTTTAACGGTCTTCTGATAGCGACGCCAACTCTCCCTTAATATTTGAAATGAAACCTGCAGCCTGTCTTTCCTCCACCTGCATTCTGCTCTCCGACACTGCTGTCTAATGGTTTGAGTGATGTCATCCAACCAAGTCTCTGATCTAAGTTTTGTTTTTCTGGTTTTAAGGGGAGCAACACGATCCAGAACATTTAAACAGACAAAGTTGAACTGAGAGGTTAGCTCCTCAGTGGAAAGAGACACTATGAGTTGTTCGGTCGTCTCCAAGTTAAAAACTTCATTAAAACGAGCAGCAGTGAAATGGTTAATGGCACGAGTGATACGTACAGGAGTGCACGGCTTAGCAGTAGGACGGGGGGGGGGTGTGTGACGTCAAACAATACAGGCACATGATCTGAAAAATCATTGTCACCGATTACCAAATTAAAAACAGAGACGTGTTAAAACGAGGTCCAGCTTGTGACCATGTTCTTGGGTGGGACCTTTAACCTGCTGAGATAAATTAAAAGAGTCCAAGGGCTTCTCCTGACAACACACATGGATATTAAAGTCTCCAATAATCAATAAGTGAGTGTATCTCGTTGTGATATCAGCCAAAAAGTCAGAGAATTAACTTATGAAGTCCTTGGATCGAGGAGGGCGGTAGACGAGTGCCCACAGAACCGTAAGAGAATGTCCGAGTTCAAAAACACTCAGCTCAAAGCTGGGGCAGGAAACAGGGACGGCCAACTGTTTAAAGGCAAAGTTTGGTTTAAAGACTGTTAATATTCCACCACCACGCCGGCCTGATGGCTGCGGGGCATTTAAACACAGACAATCCGGAGGTAATAATTCCACCAAGGCGCTAGACTCACCATCTGATAACCAAGATTCCGTGACGTAGAGAAAATAAAAATAAAAGTCATTGAGGATGAAAGTCTTGTTGGAAACAGACCTTGCATTGATTAAACAAATCCTGGTAGGGTCAGACGCAGACACAGCCATGGTGTAGGGAGCGCGCAACAGTTGGCGCAGATTTTGAAGAATAGCTCTTCCAGGTTGGCTTGTGCGGCGCGCAGGTAAACAACTCCAGTTGTTTACATGGACTGGGCGCGCGGGTAGCTGTCCGACCATAGATATAATATAAACACTAGATACAGTGTTGACCGCTATTGCCTATTGGCGCTGATAAGCTGTCGGGCCGCCATCTTGGAACGGTTGCCCGCTCTACTCAGTGAAACCTGTTTGGCAGGCGAAATGAAAGAGCTCGTAAGTCGGGGACTACCTGTATATGTATATATATTACACTGTACATGACGTCAGCTGCTGGACATAAATACTGTACAGCACAGTAATATTCTATTCACAAAATATAAACTATAATATGTTCATCTTACTTGTGAAAAGTTATCCCCCGAGCCCTGAAGTCAACAGTCTGTCGATTTGAACAGAAATAAGCTGCAAAGTGCTGAAACATCTTTTGCTTTGACCAAATAAGAAGGACGACCACTCCAAGATGGCGGCCGGAATTCCTGCGCTGCAACAGCCAATGCGGTATCTAGTGTTTATATGATGTCTATGTGTCCAGTAGCCGGGTCCCTGGAGCACCACGGGTCAGAGGGGTGATGATCAGATTCAGAGTGAGTCCCATCACTCTTGACAGAAAATCCACACTGTGCCTCAGTTTTACCAACCCCCCCGCACGCTTCCCACGACGTCTGCAATGTTTCCTCCCGGGAGAAAGGCCAGGGTCACGCAGAAGAAAAGCAGGAATCTCAGACAGAACTGGTGGAGGTGAGTGCTGACCGCTGTACAAAAACTCTGCAGGCATTTCAGCAAATGTACGGAGCTCCAAAAGTGCCTGACAATCATACTGTAAATATGATTCGGTACACTGCACAAAGCATTGTAAAAATAACAAAAATAGTAGAAAAGCAGAGAGCGAGGGATGGCAGACCTACCTTGTGTCCTGTAAGACCTCCAACAACTGGTCTCCTCAGGTCCTGTAAGACTTCCAATAACTGATCTCCTTGGGTCCTGTAAGACCTCCAACAACCACTGGTCTCCTCCGGTCCAGTAAGACCTCCAACAACTGATCTCCTCAGATCCCATAAAACCTCAAGCAACTAGTCTCCTCGGGTCTTGTAAGAGCTCCAACAACTGGTTGCCCCAGGTCCTCCAAAACATCCAATAACTGGTTCCTGCAGGCCCTGTAAAACCTCCAACAACTGGTCTCCTCAGGTGCTGTAAAGCCTCCAACTGTTCTCCTCAGGTCATGTAAAAACCCCATATGTTGTACAGCACTTTGTGATTTTATCTATGAAAAGTGCTATATAAATAAACTTTACTTACTTACTTACTTACAACAGCTAGTCACCTCAGGCCCACCAAACCACCAAAAACTGTTCTCCTCAGGTCCTCCTAAACCTCCAACAACTGGTTTTCTCAGGTTTCTCAAAATCTACAAACAACTGGTCTCCTCAGGTCCTTCAAAATCTACAAACAACTGGTCTCCTCAGGTCCTGTAAGACCTCCAACAACTGGTCTCCTCAGGTCCTGTAAGACCTCCAACAACTGGTTTTCTCAGGTTTCTCAAAATCTACAAACAACTGGTCTCCTCAGGTCCAGTAAGACCTCCAACAACTGGTCTCCTCAGGTCCTGTAAGTCTTCCAATAACTGATGTCCTCAGGTCCTGGATGTTTACAGAACAAGGTATGCTTCATTGTTGTATACATGGAGCTGGAACAACCCTTTGAGATGTGTCACTGACATTACATTCAAAGTACATTATTTAAAAAATAAAATGGTTATTTTTTCATGTTAATTTGTTCCACTGTGATTAAAATTTTTATTTAAAAGATTTGCAAGTCATTGCATTTTGGGTTTATTGACATTAAACACAATGGCCCTCATTCATGAACCGTTCGTACGCACAGATTTGTGCTTAAACTGTGCTTACGAGTGATTTAGGATCATTTGTGGCATCCAACAATGTTTTCGTATCATAAGATTTTTTTCAGATACGAACAAAATCTACGTGTGGTCCCGACCTGTCGTATATTTTACGAGCAGTCGGTCCGCTGTTATCCAGACGCCTTTTCTCCACTAATAACTTCATATTTCGTTATTTAGAAAATATTCTGAGTTTAAAAAGAATTAAATGCAACGACACAAATTTGTTACATTAAAAGAAAGCGGCTTCAAACACCCCCGCGCCACCACGCCACGCGCCACTGTCGGCACGGCCACCTCCACCCCCTGTGCCCCACGCCACTCATGTCGAACACCGTGTGCCACGCAACGCGCCCACCCCCCCGCAACCCGCGCGTGGCCCCCCCGCTCGCGACTCATGTCTACCTCCTCCTGCTGTCATGTCGGCACGGGTCCTGCGCACCTCCCGCGACCACCTCCTCCTGCTGTCATGTCGGCACGAGTCCTGCGCACCTCCCGCGACCACCTCCTCCTGCTGTCATGTCGGCACGGGTCCTGCGCACCTCCCGCGACCACCTCCTCCTGCTGTCATGTCGGCACGGGTCCTGCGCACCTCCCGCCATCACCTCCTGTCATGTTGGCACGAGGTGGTCAAGGATTGACCACCTCCTGTCCGTGCTGCGGCGAGACGTTTTTTTGAAGCCATTTTCAGATCAAACCATTTATTCTTGATTTCTGATACTGTACGACCCACGGGAGAACATGCACTATATTAATATGAAGTGAACTGTAGTTTCGAGACACTTTAAAATGCTTCTGTTCAAAAACACATCCGACACTTGCGGGGGGGGGGGTAGCAGTGCGCGACTGAGAGCAGAACTCAGAGCGTAAAGTTCTTCTTTTTACTTCTTGAGTTTGAATGAATGGACACTTCCTGCTGGCGGTGGCAGGAAACTAGATCCTTATATGGTGTTTTGAGGGGTGGGGATTATGTAAATGACATTTCCGCGTGCACGCGCAGCTGTTTAGAACAGGTGGGATTCATCATATTTACGCAGCCATTTACACACGTTTCCTCATGATAGAAGACTTTGTTGAATCTGACGTGGCATGTTCGTACGAACGCTTCGTAAGAACAAAAGTAGGAGAAACGTAGGATAAGAATACGAACAGTTTCATGAATGAGGGCCAATGTTTCAACTTTGAGGAATTGGGTTTGAATGAAGAAGTTAAAAGAAGCTTAAGATTTGCAGAAGCAACATTCAGACCAAACAAAAGGTGTAAGCACAGAAGCTTCATACTGGCACCACTGGAGGGGTGTTCGGTGTAATCTGGGGGGTCACCTTTCTGTTGAGTTTGACAGCGAGGATCTTGTAGGGGTAGTTGTAGTTGCAGATCTCTGTTCCTTTCTTGAAGTGATAGATGTTCATGCATTGTGGAGTGACAGCACTCACCACGACCACCAGACTGCTGGAGAACAGACGCTCCACAATGATCACATCTGGGTTGTTTTCTGAGGAACATAGAGCAGACGACAGGTAGGTTCAGATCACCGCGGTGGGGAAAAAAACACAATGTGACAAGCATCTGCAACCCTGATCCCTTTGTTTCTGCTGCTAAAGGTGAAAGATAAGATAGAACTTTATTGATCCCGCAGGAAATTGTGCTAGAGTTTCAGTACAAAGGAACATGCACAAGGAATCACACAAGATATAATAAATAACAAAGAATATAAAAATACCATCAATTAAGTTCTAAGCATATATTCTATATATATATATATATATACATATATATATATATATACATATATATATATA
>JBBPBX010001738.1:46818-67834 GCA_038048925.1 Garcialebias charrua | reverse complement strand
TATATGTATGTAGTGTATTTACATGTACAGGTAACCCCCGACCTACGACCCCATCGACCTGCGAACCACGGGACTTACGAACATATCATATTTAATAAAAATATGAATAAAAAAAAAAATATATATATATTTTTTTTTTTTTTTTTTTTTTGTTTAAATGTTCTTAATTTCATGTGTACATCACTTTGTTGCAGCTCTGGTTGTTTTAAAGGCTTTATAAATAATAATTATGATAAAAAAGATCATTTCTGATCATTTTTGAGCAATTTTTGAGCAATTTTGGGAAACAGGAAGTAGGTCTTCAGTTTACACGGTCACAAATTAATGTAGAACACCGGACGCTATTTAAGGTTCAGTCACTGGGGTCTCCGGTCACAAATTAATGTAGAACACCGGACCGGACGCCATCTTAGGTTAGCTGCCGAGAGCTGGACGAAGACTGGTGACCAGGATGGCTTCATATGGATTAATTACTAGCTGGAAACGTCTCTGTGAACTTTGTGGATGTCTCAGGCAGGAGCGGATTTATCGCCGATCGTGCCAGGCCGCCGTGCGAACACCTCCGGCCGGCCTGGCTACACCTCCGGCCTGGCTAGCTCCAGAGCTAACACTGGAGCTAACACGGGAGCCGGCCTTTTGAACACTGGTGACCAGGATCGCATCATGTGGATTAATTACTAGCTGGAATAGCTCTGTGGACGTCTCAGGCTGGAGCAGCGGCTGGAGCAGGAGCTGCAGATTGATCGCGCCGCCGCTCCAACACTAGCTCATGGCTTGGCTAGCAGAAGCTAGCCAGCTAGCTAACACAGGCCTGGAGCAGCTGCGGTGGCCCGCGCTGCTCGGCCCGAAAACAATCAACGCATGGCAACCTAAGATGTCGGCTTTGACCATCTCAAAGTAAGAAAATATATTTTTATTTATTCTGTAAATGTGAATAGCAATGTTTAACATTACAGTACACTACTTTACATGCTTAAATGTGTGCGCGCGCTCCGTTAGCATGATAAATAAAGGTTGAATGAATGAATGAATGAATAATTTTTTTTTTTAAATATAATTTTCACCCCCTACCTACGAACGGATCGAGCTGCGAACCGTTCTCAGGTCCCGATCTCGTTCGTAACACGGGGGTTCCCTGTATTAATAAATGTAAACAGAGAATGTAAACAGTATTATGATTATAGGCAGTGATGTAATACAAACATTAGTGCAAGTATGAGAAGTAGTGCAAACTGTATGAGCACATGACCGAGAGTTTAGTGAATAACCCGTTTGATGACACAGAGTCCAGTGTTAAAATCTTTGTGTTGTGTGGTAATGTGTGAGAAAGTTTTAGTGTTAAGGCAGTTCAAATGGGAGGGGGGGCAGAGCAGGCAGAGTGTTTAGCATCCTGACTGCCTGATGAACAGAGCTGTCTCTCAGTCTGCTGGTTCGAGCCTGGAGACTCCTCAGTCTCCTCCCTGATGGCAGCAGTCTAAAGCGGCTGTGTAGTGGGTGTGTGGGATCACCTGCCATGCAGTGGGCTTTCCGAGTGAGGCGTTTGCTGTGTAAGTCCTGCAGTGAGGGCAAGGAGGTGCCCACGATCTTCTCAGCTGCTCTCACAATGCGCTGGAGGCTCTTGCGGCAGGATGCAGTACATGCACCAAACCACACAGTGATGCAGCTGGTCAGGACACTTTCTATGGCACCTCTGTAGAAGGTGCTCATGATGGGGGTTGAAGCTCCAGCCCTTTTCAGCTTGCGGAGAAAGTAGAGACGCTGGTGAGCCTTCTTTGCCAGTGCTGCAGTGTTCCTGCTCCAGGACAGGTCCTTTGAGACGTGCACTCCCAGGAACTTGGTGCTGTCTACTCTCTCCACTGCGGTGCTGTTGATGGTCAGAGGGGCATGTTGGGCATCCTTCTTCCTGAAGTCCACAACAATCTCCTTTGTCTTCTCCACGTTGAGAGTGAGATTGTTGTGTCCGCACCAGGCCGAATGAAGGTATTTAACAAAAAGTAACCTTTGCGCTAACAGGAGGAAACTACAAAGAATATTTCTTTTGTTGGTGTCATTTTCAGGCTCTTTTGCTCTCCTTACTGAGAATCTGCTTGTCAGGAACAGAGTTCATTTGATTTCTGAGACACGGAAAAGAAAACGGACTCTGTCCAGGTTTGCACATCAATGTTGAACTTGCTGAGATGCAATTTCTGCTTTGTAGCTCCGGTCTTTAGTCTAAAAAAATCTCTCATTTGTAAATATTAGAAATAACGAAACTGAATAAATCAGTTTCTTATAAATTTCTTCGTATTCAATTTGTGTTAGGTTTTCCTGCCGTTCTCTGTGCTTTGAGCCATTGTGACACTGATGAAATTGAACTCGAAGCACAGGATTGAGTCAACGTGAAGCAAAACTTCCATTACACCGGCTGTTTGTGAACTCTGACCATCACAGGGCTTTGCAGGTGTCTCAGTCACAGCTGAGGGCTCCTCTTCTGAAGCTGTCCGTCACACTCGACCCAGCACCTCCGCCTGGCTGAACGCTGAAACCATTTACGAATTGAGGGCTAGAATCCTCAGCAAGTACTCACAGATGCTGCGCAAATGGGCTGTCATCCTTGAGCGTTACGTCAAAACTCAGATCTAAAAAGTCCACACATTCTTTCTCAGTTATATAATAATAATAATAATAATAATTTGTCACATTTGTCATCTGTGTATGTTCCCATACTTGACAGACGAAATTGGTCTCTGCATTTAACCTAACCACCACCAGGTGGTGCAGTGAGCAGCCGTAGTCAGCGCTCGGGGAGCTGGGGAAATAGATGTGCACTCATAGACACCCCAAGGTGTGCCGTGGCCGGGGTTCGAACCTGGGTCCTACGGATAACAAGTCTGATTCTCTGCCACTACACCATCTTGGCCCCTATATACAACCATATATTCTTTAAAAAGATCCACTTTTCTTGTCAGAGGAGCTTATTCACTCAAACAAAGCAAGCCTACGAAGGCAGTTGGCCTTGCTCAGCACACAGACAAAACCACACACATTCATCTTTCTTGTGGTCTGTCTTTTTGAAGGATCCCAGATCTATTGCTGAATTGCCTCGTGTTTGACAAGACTTAACCTCTTAGGCCAGTTGAGGATGTTTTAATCTCCTCTTGTCAGAGAGGTTTCTGAGCCCTAATTATTTAAACTAACAAGGACAAGTCTGTTATTTATGTCTGCATAGACTGACAGAAAAGGAGAGCAAGAGAAAGAGAGGAATGAGAAAGTGAATATGGTTCTGATTTATTCCACAAGCCATCTGCAAGACAAATGCAAACACGCGCTCCTGCTGTCTGTAGATATAAATACTGTAGTATGTAAACCTATATATCACATGTGGTGGTGAGATATCACACAAACGCTGTTTTAACGTGTTCCTTTTCGTTGCATTGCCTCCTTTTAGGTTTAAAAGTATGTAAAGCAAAGAGCAGCACTCTGAAACAAAACCTCGTTTTCCCCAGATGCTCTGCAGAGCTTCTGTTACCTCCCCTACAAGTCGCTGCCTGTAATTACATTAAGGTACACATCTGAGGCACAGACGGACCTTTTTATCCAAACAATGCCCAATAAGCAGACAGACTGTGTGCGTCGTTATCTTCCGGGTGCCTATTCTTTGCCTGTTTAATAATCTGCAGAGTTGGGCTTTTTTAGGACCACCTCTGGGTTTACTGTAATTATTCATCTGTGGAAAATCACAGTTTTCCTTTTACTACAGATGGTGGAAATATATATACGGTATACATTTTTTTATAGAGGAGCAAGTTTGTCCTTTTTTTAGGTAACAAGAAATCCTTTTACAATGGTCGGAAAAAAAAGGGGGGGGGGATTAATAAAAAAGGGCTCTGCAGAATCAAATTACCGTAATCTCTGGAGCTATATAAGCATTTTTTTTCCCTTCTTCTTTATGGGCTAACAAGCTTCATGTCACGAAAACATTTGGCCTCGTCACACCTGGGCACTCACATAGCTGCCCAATACACGCCTCTCTTGGGAAGTGGGTCCTTGTGATTCAATGAGTCTACCTGTATAAATAAGGGTTTAAAAAATTTATAATAATCTGACCGATAAAATTACCGCACAGGTCACAGTGGACCAATGAAACGGGGAGGGGAGGAGAGAATGAGTAGTGGGGGAATCCCCGCTCCTGTGACGGGACTCCCCTGCATGCACAGAGCAGGACAGCACAAGCTTGTGAAGGAGGAATATGAAAATAGCGATCAATGACTTACCGTACTACTACTACTGTATTTATTTATTTTTAACCAGCCGTGTTACAAGTACTGTTAAGGAAAAAACATTTACTGTACATTTCATATGTTATTGGTACGTATTTAATTAAAAGTTTTTTTTTAAGTCTATGTAAATATCTTATGTTACAACCTGGACAAAGTTATTGTTTTTTATTTAGTGGGCGTGGCTTATATTTGGGTGTGCTCAATAGCCCGGCTGGTAAATCAAACTAAGGCTACGTTCACACTGCAGGCAAATCCGACCCAAATCCGATATTTTTGCCCCATCTGACCCATATCCGATTTTTTAATGACGGTCTGAACGCGACAAATTCGATTTTTTTCAAATCCGACCCAGGCCGTTTCAGTATGTGGTTTTAAATCGGATATATATCTGATGTTTTCAAAGCAACTGCGCTGTGAACGCTCATGTGACTTACATCTGACTTTTGCATCACCGATGTGAGACCGACGTCACAGTTCTAGCTCCTACACCGCATCCACACATCCCTCTGAACAGAGGTAGCAGCCACAGCTCCAAAAATCACCATCACTAAAAATTTTGCTTGCTTTCTTCTCAGTTTTCTTTTGGCTTTAATCATTTGGATGTTTAGCTTTCCCCGATTGGACAACAACTTCAAAATTACCGAACACACACTGAAAACTGCCGCGCGCGTCCATGTTTACTTCCGCAAACACAGGGTGCTGCGTGCCACGTCACGTTCTGAGACACGTTTTCTTCTGCGCATGCGGGTCGCTTCTGCAATGTAGATCGTTCACACTGGAGTCTGATGCAGGTCGCATTTAAAATGTAGTGTGAACGTTCACACCAAAAGATCAGATATTTTTTTACATCGGAATTGAGCATTAAGACCTGCAGTGTGAACGTAGCCTGAAAGTCAGAAGTTGTTAAAGACTGTAATGCCCAGCTCCTATTTGTTAATTGTTTATTAGACTAAAGAGTGTCCAGGTAACTAACATTTATGAACATGTGACACTTGAAGTTGCTCATAAATCTCTTACATCACGAGCTAAAATAATTAGAGAATCAGAGTGTGAATGCTTTAAATATAAACTAGAGTTTTCTTGTCTGATATTTCATATTTGCTTTATGTGAAGTATTTTTCTCAGATTATTCTCAGTGATTTTTATTTATTTTTTCTTCTCCTCTTGTGCTCTATGTTTTTAAACACATGTTCTAGTGTTGAGATGTTGAGTCATGGTTTTTCCTCTTTGGTTTCCCACCAGCAGATTACTGCTGCAGACGAAACTCTGCGGGGTTTTGTCTTCTTCTTTTCGTTTGTTGTGTTATTTCCAACCCCCAAACCTCTCTTTATGCTGCTGTCAAACTTTTTCCCATGTGTAATTACAACGTTTCCCTTTTTTATCCTTTTCCTCTCTGCTTGCCAAGCATTGGGACTGTATTGTAAGTATATTTACATCCAGTGTCATTGTTTGATTGTCCCCAAATGTCCCTTCTTTCTTGTTTTTCCCCATCTGTTTTTTTATGTTACTTCTGTGTTCCAGGTTCTGTGTAAAAACTTGTATTGTTGTGTTTGTACTTCATTTGATACTACCTTTTATAGCAAAACCTATTAAGTGACAAAGTAAACATCTTTTATTTTTATTTTTTTATCTTTAAATAATTATTTTAGGGATAGCGAGCGAAAAGCAAAGTGGTTTTCAAAAGTGATTACTGTACTTGCATTTCAATCCTGCAATTTCACAAATAAAAAGGATAAATAACCATTTACTGTGAATTAGTGAAAATAAACATTTAGGATTAAGTTGTCATTCAAAGTTGTCTCTTGGTAAAATTCATGTTAATGTTACAAAAAGAAATCAAAACTTTACCTAAGACAAAGGGGAAAAGAAAACACTTGTGTAAATATTAGAATTGGGAAAACCCTTTTTACAAGAAAACACTCGTGGGTTCTTGTAAAATGCATCAAAAAGAAACTGGAAGCCACAGCATAATGACCCCTCTTACATGCACTTCTTCACAACATGGCATGAACAAATCTGAATCTAGTTTGCACACAGATGCAGCTCTTTAAATGAGCAGAGCTGATTGATTACCAACACCTAATGTAGCACTATTGGTTTTGCTTTTAGCACTTTGTTTCTACTTATGCTGCTGCTGCGACTGTAATGATTGTAATCTAGGTATTATAATCTGAACAAACGCTCGCTGTAGCAGCTTCATTGGACTCTGTCTCCACTTGTCATTGCATGGCTCTCATAACGCCTTCGATTAAAGCTCTATGGCTGCCTGTGGCTAATGGGCCGTACACCCTGCAATACTCAAACACAGAGATCTTAAATGCTGCGCTTCACTCAGAGAACGTCTCCATTATTAAACGTGCATTCTGCCATGGAAGTCACGTGCAGCTGCTCCATGAAACTGTAATCAAGTTTTGACTTTCAAGTTTTATTGGTTTGATATTACCTAATGATTTAAGATATTGTATAGCTTTATTCCCGAATTGGAGCCATTTAATGTGCAAAATCATGAGATTATCAACAAAAAAAGTTTTCTTTCATCTTTTATTTGCAACTTTCTGCCGAAGCAAGTTCCTAGTCTGTGAATCCAGTTCATTGACAATGGCAATGATAAACTGACTCTGACTTAGAAAAATTATCATTTTAAGTGATTATTTGTGATAGAATGTAATTGTATATATAAAATTGAGTTGGAGCAGAGGAGTTGTTCTCATACTGTCTGTAAAAGCTTAAGAAGACAGGAATGCATAAAAATTTCATTCCAAGAACTAATTATTTAAAAGGGCAACCTGAGCAGAAGACATTTAATCATAACTAAAGACATTTAAACAGACATAGGTTTTTCTTCAACCTTCATGAGTGCATTTGTCATTTCTCTGTTTAGCTCAAGTTTTTATTGGATTTGATTCTCTATACCAACTACAAGCCGGATTCCAAAAAAGCTGGGACACTAAACAAATTGTGAATAAAAACTGAATGCAATGATGTGGAGATGGCAAATGTCAATATTTTATTCGTAATAGAACATAGATGACAGATCAAAAGTTTAATCTGAGTAAATGTAACATTTTAAAGGAAAAATATGTTGATTCAAAATTTCACAGTGTCAACAAATCCCCCAAAAGTTGGGACAAGTAGCAATAAGTGGCTGGAAAAAGGAAATTGAGCATATAACAAACAGCTGGAAGACCAATTAACACTAATTAGGTCAATTGACAACATGATTGGGTATAAAAAGAGCTTCTCAGAGTGTCAGTGTCTCTCAGAAGCCAAGATGGTAAGAGGATCACCAATTCCACCATTGTTGCGCAGAAAGATAGTGCAGCAATACCAGAATGGTGTTACCCAGCGTAAAATAGCAAAGACTTTTAAGTTATCATCATCAACCGTGCATAACATCATCAAAAGATTCAGAGAATCTGGAACAATCGCTGTGCGTAAGGGTCAAGGCCGTAAAACTCTACTGGATGCTCGTGATCTCCGGGCCCTTAAACGTCACTGCACCTCAAACAGGAATGCCACTGTCAAGGAAATAACAGAATGGGCTCAGGAATACTTCCAGAAAGCATTGTCAGTGAACACAATCCACCGTGCCAGCTGAAACTCTACAGTGCAAAGAGGAAGCCATTTCTAAGCAAGCTCCACAAGCTCAGACGTTTGCACTGGGCCAGGGGTCATTTAAAATGGAGTGTGACAAAATGGAAGACTGTTCTGTGGTCAGATGAGTCACGATTTGAAGTTCTTTATGGAACACTGGGACGCCATGTCATCCGGACCAGAGAGGACAAGGATAGCCCAAGTTGTTATCAACGCTCCGTTCAGAAGCCTGCATCACTGATGGTATGGGGTTGCATGAGCGCTTGTGGCATGGGCAGCTTGCATGTCTGGAAAGGCACCATTAATGCAGAGAACTATGTTCAGGTTCTAGAACAACATATGCTCCATCTAGACGTCATCTCTTTCAGGGAAGACCCTGCATTTTTCAACAAGATAATGCCAGACCACATTCTGCAGCAATCACAACATCATGGCTACGTAGGAGAAGGATCCGGTACTGAAATGTCCAGCCTGCAGTCCAGATCTTTCACCTATAGAGAACATTTGGTGCATCATAAAGAGGAAGGTGCAACAAAGAAGGCCCAAGACGATTGAACAGTTAGAGGCCTGTATTAGACATGAATGGGAGAGCATTCCTATTTCTAAACTTGAGAAACTGGTCTCCTCTGTCCCCAGACGTCTGTTGAGTGTTGTAAGAAGAAGGGGGGATGCCACACAGTGGTAAAAATGGACTTGTCCCAACTTTTTTGGGATTTGTTGACGCCATGAAATTTTGAAACATATTTTTCCCTTAAAATGATACATTCTCTCAGTTTAAACTTTTGATCTGTGATTTGTGTTCTATTCTGAATAAAATATTAGATGTTGGCACCTCCACGTCATTGCATTCAGTTTTTATTCACAATTTGTTTAGTGTCCCAACTTTTTTGGAATCCGGCTTGTACGTAACTTTCAAACATGGTTAATTTTATACTTTTACACCAATCTCTTGGTTTGATTCAGAAGTATCAAAACAAGATTATTGTCATAAGTTATAGATTCTAGATGCCATTACATATATTTATCACATCTGTCTTTAACATTACCTTTTTTGATCGGCCACTAGTCACGTGTCTGTCTTGTTTTCTGTGTTTCTCTTTAAGACATCCCAGACCAGGTTATTCGGGTGTTCAAAGCCGACCAGCAGAGCTGCTACATCATCATCAGCAAGGACACTACGGCCAAGGATGTTGTCGCCCACACCGTCAACGAGTTTGGCTTCCTCGCAGCGCCTGAAACCTACTCCCTGTGTGAGGTGTCCGTGAGCCCAGGGGGGGTAATAAAGCAACGTCGTCTGCCCGACCAACTTTCTAAACTGGCTGATCGGATTCAGCTTAGTGGCAGGTGAGCGACACAAATGTTACCCTACGGGTAAATGAGTTTTATCTTCACTCAGATCGTTGTCAGCAAATTCCCAAAGGGAGTTCAGTATTAAAAGTACATGTATTTATGCCTTCGTAGGTTCAAATGCACAAAACGACAAACAGTACTGCTTTGATAAACCAGGAAGCAACATAAATTCATGCTCAGGGTGGAGGGGAAAGGTTAAACCAGAACACACAGTGGTTGGACCTGAAAACATTTTTTTTTAAACGGAGTTTAACTTTTTTATTATATATATATATATATATTTTTTTTTTGTTCAAATGTTTCTTCATTGGTTAAAACTATTAAAGCTCACCAGCCTTCAGTGCTTTGTGAAATTCAAGATTTAAAGTATTTTTTTAACAGAAATATTACTCATATCAGGGGCGTAGCCAGAATTTTATGAGGGGCGGTTCGTTTAAAATAAATGTGGACCTTGAAAGATAAACACGTCTCGGTAGCTCACTGGAAACGCGTTGGGTTGGTTGCCGCTCCAAACCTTATCTAGACCAAGTGGGTTCGAATTCCCACTTGGTATAACTGTTTTTTTTTTTGATTATTTATTCATTCCAGATTTAAAAAAAACACAAGAAAACTATTTACAAAACAACAAGAAATAAAACAATACATGAAATGAAAAGATTATTTTCTTCTTCTGCTTCCTATTATATCTGCCCCTTCTCAAACAAATGTTTTTTTTCAAACACTCGATTCAAACAACTTATTTTACGTTTGTCTTTTATTGGATAAAAAAAAGGAGTTAATATGCCTTGGTTAACACATTCTTCTTTTTTTTAATCCAATAAAAGACAAACGTAAAATAAGTTGTTTGAATCGAGTGTTTGAAAAAAAAAAACATTTGTTTGAGAAGGGGCAGATATAATAAGATTATTTTCTTCTTCTGCTTCCTTTCATTTCATGTATTGTTTTATTTCTTGTTGTTTTGTAAATAGTTTTCTTGTGTTTTTTTATCTGGAATGAATAAATAATCTAAAAAAAAGTTATACCAAGTGGGAATCGAACCCACTTGGTCTAGATAAGATTTGGAGCAGCAACCAACCCAATGCGTTTCCAGTGAGCTACTGAGGCATGTTGCTTCATTCTGGTCAACTTCTCCTTTAAACGAACTGCTCCTCATAAAATCCCTAGATGGACTTCATAGGCAAAGTGAGCAGTTTGTTCGAACCCCTGCGAACCCCCCCTGGCTACGCCCCTGCATATTTCACAGAATGGCTCCAAACCTCATACTGTCTGCTTGAGATCAGCTCTGATTTGTATAATTCTACATAGGGATGCATGATATTATTGGCATAGTATTGGTATTGGCCAAATAAGTTTTAACACATCGGATATCGGCCAAAAATCCAATATCGTGCATCCCTTCTACATACTGTATTCATCTGGATGACTCAGTCCTCTTCCTGAGGATTCAGGCTACCACTCTTGTGATTTACGTTTTTCAGTTAATGTTGCTCAGCTGCACAACTTGAATGAAAACCAGCAGGACTCGAGCTGCTGGTTCCTACTGTTATCGTGTAAAAAAGACAGACATACCGTAGCTTCTAGTACTCAAAAGTGAAGGGAATATAAACATTTCTTAAGATGTGATACCACTGAAAGCCTTTGCTGTAAGCTTTTCTTTTGCTTTTGCATCTATAAATGTTGATTTGGTTTGCTGAAAGTCCAAGTTCTTTTGTCTCGTTGCTAGACGTATTTTATGACTGAAGTTTGTAGGACATAGCCGAAAATTAGACTGCAGCGCCAACGTCTGCTTTAATGTGACTCCATCAGTTTTTCAGTTTCAACGCATTCTCCTCGTCTCCTGGGGTCCATCGTCAGTCCCCTCCCAAGTAGGCCGGCATGAATTTTTCATCCTCCGTCAGGGGCGAAGGCCTCTGCAGACACCACGGCATGTCTGGAATTATTCATACGCACACTCATACAAATACATCGATACGATCAAGTTCAACGCACAATGATGCATTCGTTCACACGCTGCTTCGAATAACTGCACTTGTTTAATTTTATTCACATATTAGGAAGGAATTAAAGAGTCTTATTTATCTGTGTTCATTTTTATCAGATTCAGCGAAACAGGCTACAACATTTATGGAGTAATCCACCATAACGCTGGTAGTTTCTTAGTATATGTACATACGATGCATGCACACACTGTGCACTGTCAGCAGGATGAGTGTCAACAAGATTCAGCGATGGTTCCTACCAGAGGCAGTTGGGAGAGTATTATTGCTGCCTCTTTGTGTCCGTCATCCTCTGCTGGTGATGATTGACAGCTGGTCTGGGAGGAGCAGGCTTAGCCAATAGCAAACCGTGTACACACCGTCAACGTACACATAACTGAAGAGAGAGGATCCCATCTCCTAACACACAAATGATATCTAATGGTTTGGTCAAACCCAGTTCTATTTAGAACTTTTATTTTTACACATTTCTTCTTGTCTTGTTGTCCTCTTTTGTTTTATTTTGTCTTTATGCTTATCGAGGTCCTGACATGACTTGAACCTAAATATAAGCAAGCTTTTTTTTTTTTTTTTACGTAAATATGTCACATCTCATGTTTTATTGCGAGTAAATCCGGCTTAATCAAACCATTGCTTGTTGGTGCTCTTCCTACCAGCTCTTTTGATTTTGTTGTTGTGCAATTTGGAGTTGCATTTATGCCAACGCTTTACTCCCGAGGAGCTCCCACTTTAGGCTCATAATGCTCTGAGGGTCTGCGCTTCAAGACAAACACATTACAGCTCCATTAGAGAGAAAGTAGGGTTAGATTTATAAACTAAGAAGCTTATAGCGTGATGGAGATGGCCTGCCGCTTAAGGCTCTACCAGGAAACTTTTAATGATTAAGCGTATAGAGGAATGCATTTTTCTCATACACCTGTCCTCTTATTACTTTCACTTGCTTTATGTTCCGTTTGTTTCTCTTGCATATTCTATCAGCACCATCCGTATCAGAGTGTTTACGCCTCCACCCTATAATAAACTCCAGTGCTTCCAGCATTACACATTTTTAAAGTTTTGTTCTAAAGTTTCCACATTTTAATCAAAAATGCTTCATTTCATTCTTTTCCCCCTAAGATACTACCTGAAGAACAACATGGAGACAGAAACGTTGTGTTCCGATGAGGACGCCCAGGACCTCCTCAGAGAGAGTCAGATCTCTCTGCTGCAGCTCAGCACCATGGAGGTCGCTGCCCAGCTCTCCATGAGAGACTTTGAGCTCTTCAGGAACATTGAGTCCACAGAGTACGTGTTTTAGTGTTCTATTGCATGACACTAATAATACGAAATGACTCAAAATGGTGCACGTTTATTTGATAGTTTGCTTTTGTGCACAGCTTTTTCCTTTAACGCGTCTGTCCTGCTTGTAGGTACGTGGATGACTTGTTTAAACTGGACTCCTCTTCTGGGTATGGAAATCTGAAGCAGTTCGAGGAAGTGATAAACCAGGAAACTTTCTGGGTTGCCACAGAGATCCTAAAAGAGCCCAACACTCTGAAGAGGATGAAGAGCATTAAGCACTTCATCAAGATCGCCCTGCACTGCAGAGAGTGCAAGAACTTCAACTCCATGTTTGCCATTATCAGGTGGGTGTGGGGAGGAACAGCTTGTTGCAGAATATCTGAAAAGATTATTCAGTTTACCTGATTAGTGTTCGATTACTCTACGACAGGGGTACTCAAATAAAAATGTTTAAAATCCACCAAGACACTTTTCAAATAGTCAATGGACCATTTAATATAACTGATCAGTTCTTTTCATTCAAAACAACAAATATACATATTGAAATAAACCAACACTTTTAGGGATGCATGATATTATCGGCATGGTCTCGATATCGGCCGATATTAGAGATAAAGTTAAATATCAGACATCGGCCATTCCATTAAAATAGCTCACCGACATAAAAGGCTTTTGTTTTAAGTAAATTTTTAACTTAAGAAACTGTCAGGTATATATATATTTATTAATGTGCTACTACTTATGCACTTCACTTGTCGCTTGTGAACCGGTTGAATTTAGATTTGCGAAAATTTACAAATTTGCACTGTTCAAGTGTTGTCGTTGTGTTAGAGAGAGTAAATGTCATGAATAAATTTGACATTAAACATAATCAAGTTGAAGTGTTGCATCATTTTCAGACCCCTTTTTGACATCTGCATTTGATAACAGGCCAAATTGACAAAGACCATGCAGAATAATGTGGTATTTTAATTCCACAGCAGAGAAAGCTATCAGAATCAGAATCCGTTTATTATTGCCATTGTCAAAGAATAAAATTCACTGACTAGGAACTTGCTTTGGCATAAAGGTGCAATAAAAAGAAGCAAAAATAGAATAAAAACACATGAACACACCAACCAATAAACACAATGCAGTACAGCACAATATTCACAATAATATTCACAATAAATGGCAGTGACAAATGGTGCTAGAAGATAAATGGAGTGATGATGTACAGTTTTAGGCCAGTGATAAATGATAAGGCAGAGTTAAACAGTAACAGGATTATGAATGTTCAGAAGACTGACGGCAGATGGAAAGAAACTGTTTTTATGGCGGGAGGTTCTGGTCCGAATGGACCGAAGCCTCCTGCCTGAAGGGAGTGGTTCAAAGAGTCCGTGTGCAGGGTGAGAAAGGTCAGTTGTAAGTTGTAAAGTATGTAGTCTCTGTAAGTAGGTCTAGGGGGAAAAATATCGGTATTGGTATCGGTTATTGGTCAAATAAGTTTTAACATATTGGCATATCGGATATCGACAAAAAATCCAATATTGTGCATCCTAATCATTTTCATTTAAATATAAATCAAAGTCAAAGTCAACTTTATTGTCAGAACTGCAATATGTACAGGACATACACAGGACCGAAATTGCGTTTCTCTCAGTCCCTCGGTGCAACAGTAACCATCTAAACACTAAACACTAAAACATTTAATAAACATAAGCATAAAATAGTAAAAAAGTGTAACACTGTCCTGAGTTTTTTCATAATAGTATAAAAGTATGAAAATTTGAAAATTTACACCAACACTGAAACACCAAACACCCCTAAGACACCAAATCAGTTAAGATTGATGATGTTGATGGTACTTGAAAAAGACACTCCAAAAATTTGAAAGCAAATATGTGGGGTTTAGTTTTTTTATATTAATACAAAGGGTCACACAAGGAAAAAAATGTGCAAGTCTAAAGAGATTCAAGGAACTCAGGAATTCAGACATTTAAATAATTGCTCAAATAAATCAAAATGTATTTTTCAATTTAACAAAAAATCAGCCCCTCTATAGAATAATTTTGGTAAACAAAGAGAAATGGCATGTGGTGTCTTTTTCCACGACTTTGAGCTCTGGCACAAAAGGAGTGACGATCAGGCGAAGACGCTGATGCAAATGTTCATTTGTGAGTCGACTCTCGCGCTTGACCAGGTTCATTGTTGAGCAGGGATCATCTTCCTTTCCTTTGGTCTGTTCCATAATTTTGGGAAGTGGAGCAGTTCCTTCTGTGGTTAAAACGAAAGGATTAATAAGTTTTGATTATAACACATAAATGATCAAAAATGGTTAAGTAGAATGGAGATATGTGTGGTATAAAATATTTAACAGCCTACCTGTAGGTCACTTTTGAAGACCTCCAGTTTTCTGTGGAAAGCACGGCTGATATCGGTTCATGCTTCACATTTAGCTCACTGAGATGAGATGTTCTATCAGACACAAATACCACAGCTTCCATCTTTTTCTGGATTTTGCAGGAATTCCATGACCTTTTTTTGCTTTTGCACTTTTTTTTTTTGCTGTGACACTCGTAGCTCATTCCTATTGACCCCAAAGTGTTCAAATTAAACACAAATTAAATTAAAATAAACAAAATAAACACAAATTGTTCAGTCTGTTACTCTTTAAACTGCTGGTTTTCGTGGTCCACCTTTCTTTTACTGGTGATCTTGGAGCCATGTTAAGCCAAACGTAGCAGACCGCTGCTCAAACAACCTCTCTTTTTTTCTTAATACCGTTCTCGCTGCAGCAGTGAACTCTCAGCTGATCAACGTGTTGTCACTTCTTTAGCACGTGCTAGCCAAGTCAAAGTCACACAATGACTGTTTTCAGACCTGGAAAATCCAGACATGCAGGACTGAGATTCAAGACCTTTCATGTTTTCTCGGATCAGGATCCAGACAGAAAGTAGTTGGCATCCAGACATAGACGGCTTGCGAGCCGGATGTAGACCGCGGACTGCCATTTGTGGACCGCTGCTCTTCAACCTTCGTTTTTTGTGATACACGAGGGACAAGTGTTTCTTTTTCTTTAAGCCTTCTACTTTGTTGGGCAGCGCAGCCGTGTGATAATCTTTTGTTCACGGCTGTAAAAGGTACGTCAGAGCAGAAGTGTCTGACCTCCTCATCCCTTTACTCTCCTCCCAGCAGGACTTCTTTGCACATATGGCTCTCTGATGCAGAACCTGTTGGGTGACAGGGGGCACAGCTGCTGCTGCTGTTGTGTGGATAAGAAACATGACACTCGGGGATACACTGAGATTTTTCTGTGAGCTTTGCTCAGTCTGAAACCAAACAAAATCCATTTAATTTATAACAGTTTTGAAAACATTTGTTTCTACGTTTTGACACCGATTCTGGAAAAAAAAAACTGTGTTTTGACCACAGAAATATTCTCAAGAAGCTAGTCTTCTTTCATCCTCCTTCTTTTCGACTTTTCAATTAATCGTGTTTTAAACGCACTTTAAGGTGAGAAATCTCTCCCATAACCCTGAAGGATATTTAAGAAAACCTTTCACTATGTGCAGAACATTTCTACTTGGTTGAAAATCCCCAGCCTTTTTAATTTTTACTTTTTAGAGTTTAATCTCCATGGTAGCTTGTAAAATATTTTACCTTGAAGTTGTCCTCCAGAAATAGTTGTTTCTGCTCGTCTCAGTTATTCATTCAGCTTCAATCAGCTGGAGAATGACAGAGACAAGAGAGCACCAGCTGTGAAATGAAAATTTCTTTATTTTTTAATCTCAGTTTTGAAGGAGATTGTGTTCTGAGGCAGAAATGAAAGAATCCCTCAGTTCATAGAAACATGTACCGGTAATCAAAAGTGAGTTTGGTGAGTGCAGCTGAAAGTTCTCTGCATTGTTTTTACAGTACAGTCCTATCAATTTAAAACAAGTCCAACAAGAAATTCTCATTTAGAGTGGTCAAAAAAAAAAAAAGAAGAAACTTGAACGAAATAGCTTTCATTATTAAAAATGTCAGCATAAAAAGCAGAAACAAAAATGTCAAAATAAGGGATTAAAAAAAAAAAGATGTACCGTATTTTTTGCAGATTATTGCAGAATTTGCATGCCCTTTGACTCATACACCGAAGCGACTTTTTTCCCTCCATGTTCATAAACCAACCATCAAATTAGCTGCATTTCACTGCGCTGCCCCTGCGAAATGCAGCTGATTTAACCATTGAAGTGCATTTATTGAGTAAAAGTTCAACTGAGACACACCTTTGCTATAATGTCGAGTAAACAAATAATTGCTTTAGGTGCTTATCTTGTTAAATTTCGAAGAAATGCACAGCGAGTCGTCCCTTTGCATGCTTCTGCATATTGGCTTTTGAAATGCAGCTGATTTGACCATTAAAGTGCATTTATTAAGGAAAAATTAGACTAAGACACACCTTTACTAGAATTTCAAGCAAACAAAATAATTGTTTTTAAGTGTTATTATTGTTAAATTCTTGTTAAAGTCCTTCCATGCATGCTCGCTGTGCGACTTATACGGCAAAGCTACGCATTTGGTTTTTTCCCACTTTATGCAACATATTTGGACTGATGCGATGTGTACGGTGGAAAATACGGTACTCGTTGATATTAAACACTGAAACTAAACTCTTCTTTTTTCCTTCACTTCACCCTCATGTTGCCTCCTCACCGTAACCCATTTATCTCTGCCTCTGTGCTCCTCTCCTCCACGCCCTCCCTCCGCCTCCTCCCGCTCTCAAACAGCGGGCTGAACTTGGCACCGGTGGCTCGGCTGCGGGGCACGTGGGAGAAATTGCCGAGCAAGTACGAGAAGCTCTTCAGGGACCTGCAGGATGTCTTCGACCCGTCCAGGAACATGGCCAAGTACCGCAACGTGCTGAGCAGCCAAAGCATGCAGCCGCCCATCATCCCACTGTTCCCAGTGATCAAGAAGGACCTCACCTTCCTACATGAAGGTAAAGGTTTACAGAGCAAGTTGTCTTTTCTGTTTGAAGCAGAAGAAAGCTTCTTATTGTGGTTAACAAGTTTAGTTTAAGGTCGCCCACTTTGTGTGCGCCATGTGAAAAGTCAAAGTTTGTCTCTCCGGGACTTACTTCTGCTGAAGGCTTCCCCATGTTGCGTTTTTAACTTAACCAACTGAGTCAGGTCAAAACTATGCGGATAAACTTCTCCCTTAAAGCTAGCTCCACTGACATGATTTTTTAACTTTTCAAAAAATGGCACAACATATATAAATATTAAGATTGACCCCTGACCGTTTTTGCTAAAATAATGTGAAATGAATGAAAATTCCTCTCAAAAATAGTTTAAAATTAGCGCCGTTTTTTTACACGGTAAATTCGGGTTTTTCCGGTCACGTGATTGTAACGTCAGATAAAGAACTTTGCTCCAACCGCACATTGAATACAATGGACAAAAATATAAACGCATCCGTCGAATTTAGCCATGTAAAACTATAGATATTAGCGATTTGGCTTCAGTTCGTGAAGAAGAAGTTATTTTGAGTGATAAACAACAAACAGCAATGTTTCTTTTTGCCGTGTTGCTTGTTTTATTTCAGGAGAGGTTGCACATACATGAAGTGAGCACCAGATGTCAGCAAAGCTACCGTGAACTCTTACAGAGCTCTGTAATGGAGAAATATATAAACGTATCCGTCGAATTCAGCCATTTAAAACTGTAGATATTAGCGATTTGGCTTCAGTTCGTGAAGAAGAAGTTATTTTGAGTGATAAACAACAAACAGCAATGTTTCTTTTTGCCGTGTTGCTTGTTTTTTTCTCAGGAGAGGTTGCACATTCATGAGGTGAGCACCAGATGTCAGCAAAGGGCCCACTTCATGAATGTGAAACCTCCCCTGAAAAAAAAAACAAGCAACACGGAAAAAAGAAACATTGCTGTTTGTTGTTTATCACTCAAAATAACTTCTTCTTCACGAACTGAAGCCAAATCGCTAATATCTACAGTTTTAAATGGCTAAATTCGACGGATACGTTTATATATTTCTCCATTACAGAGCTCTGTAAGAGTTCACGATAGCTTTGCTGACATCTGGTGCTCACTTCATGTATGTGCAACCTCTCCTGAAATAAAACAAGCAACACGGCAAAAAGAAACATTGCTGTTTGTTGTTTATCACTCAAAATAACTTCTTCTTCACGAACTGAAGCCAAATCGCTAATATCTATAGTTTTACATGGCTAAATTCGACGGATGCGTTTATATTTTTGTCCATTGTATTCAATGTGCGGTTGGAGCAAAGTTCTTTATCTGACGTTACAATCACGTGACCGGAAAAACCCGAATTTACCGTGTAAAAAAACGGCGCTAATTTTAAACTATTTTTGAGAGGAATTTTCATTCATTTCACATTATTTTAGCAAAAACGGTCAGGGGTCAATCTTAATATTTATATATGTTGTGCCATTTTTTGAAAAGTTAAAAAATCATGTCAGTGGAGCTTTAAAGCTTCAGTATTTCATGAATCACAGCGGCCTTGTTGGTAACAAAACTGAAAACATCCCTATTTTGTGCATGTAGCTAAAAAAGTTCATTCTCAGATTGCTCAAGGTAACAAAGTATGAAAGAAGGAGTTTGATCTCCTGGGGTGATGACAACAAAAGAACAGCAGAACAAATAACTTTTACTTTGAAGGATATTTTTTGTAAAGTGCATTGTATGTGTCCCCTGATATTAATAATTTATACGTTGTTACTTCCTTTGTGTGCGCACGTTATTCTGCCTGCTCCTCTCAGGTAATGACTCCAGTGTCGACGGCCTCGTGAACTTCGAGAAGCTTCGGATGATCGCCAAGGAGATCAGACATGTGGTGCGAATGACCTCAGCCAACATGGACCCGGCCCTCATGTTCAGACAGAGGTTAGTTTTTGTGAACTGGTCGGTTTAGATTTGACGCGGTTTTATTTGAGCCGAAGTACTCTCGGGAAAAGCGCTCGCACAGATATAAGCTGGTTTACGTTTTCAACAGCGTCCAGCGAGCGTACCATGACTAGTGAGACATGTTGTGGTGGTGTGTCTTTGAAACCCGCTCTTCCTGTTTACCTTCAGATTGCAGCAAAACGTCTCCGTATGACAGGGTTTAGGTTTTATTCATTTGATTTTTACAAATGTTGGCAAAAAGGGAACCACCTGTCATAACTCCACCAGCCAACCTGGATCCCTCACTAGTGGGATCGGGCACGCACTCCAAGTCTAGTCCAATCAATTCCCATCCGCCTCCTCCTCTGTCCGTGCCTCTCGGCGTTTGGACTGCCTTCCTTTGCTGGAATATAACCAGCTGATAATACAAGGCTCGGACTGAACGGAGCTGGAGGTGGAATTGATGACAGCTGCAGTGTGTTGTTGGTATCACCCCGTTTTGTGTGCGTCTTGTCACGGTCTGTCACTGCTGCAGTGCATGACTGCCCCCTGCAGGCACTCTGTCATACTGCAAGTCACAGTTTTCAGTACATGTCCTGAAAAGATCACCCACTTTGTGATGCAGGAAGTCTGTTTTAAAATAAATTCACAGAAGACATAGATTTTTAAACACGCTTCTGTTGTGAGTCTGAGACACGTCAGGCCATTTCACACACTACTCACTTCAATGGGAGCCAAAGCCCCACATGCCGTGTCCTCCCATTTCCAGTTATTTGCTGTTTGTTTATGGTGGCATGAACTCCACACAGTCTCGCCTCCTCCTCCACCTCCTCAGTTTTTGAACTTGTCTTTAAGTCACGCTTCAATCTTCACGCCTCTTGCTTGCAGGAAGAAGAGGTGGAAGAGTTTAGGGTAAGTTTGTCCTGGCTACCAGTTTCGGCTTGGTTCAGCTGAAATCCCATCCACCCTGCATCCCCCCCCACAGCCATAAACTCTGCATGTTTTCTGTTACCATTTCTGAACGTGTCTGCCCATGCTTCTGTAGGAATAACCCTTCCATTACAGTGCCCATTTTACATGAATCCTACTGAAGTCCATCATTACCCATTAACTGTCCATCATGTTTAGTAGATTGTATGTCTTAGTCAGTATTTAGCTAATTTAAGCTAGTTAATGTTCATTTATAAAACCACGATGGAATTAAATGCAGCTGCACAATATACTGATATATATTAAACTCACAGAGATGCAATGCATTGAAGACCTAAAACACAAACTACAGACCAATAATATACTTATCAGACGAAATCCTTCTTCCCTAAAACTTATAGTAAATGCGAAACTAGCTGAACGTAAGCTGAGAGTTGAAATTAGAAGCTCAAATAAGCTAAACAAATTCTAAAAGCCAAAATTAGCCAAACTGTGTTTAAATGAAGCATAAGAAGACAAAGTTAAAGAAATTACATCGAAGTAGATTTCAACTAAACTTTTTAAAATGAATTAAAAAGCTCTCAATGGATTTTCATGAGTTGTTTCTTTTTGTTTGTTAAGAATAGTCAAAGTCATAGCACATTGATTATTCCTAATCAAGCAGAACATTTTGATGTATTTTATATACAGTAATCCCTCGTTTATTGCGGGTGTTGGC
>JBBPBX010001738.1:35957-46737 GCA_038048925.1 Garcialebias charrua | reverse complement strand
TATTTATTTTAGTATTTATATATATGTTAAGGCTTTAGAAACCCTTCCCACACTCTTGCAATGTTCCAAACTCTTAAATCGATGTCATTTTAACAACATACATACAGTACTGTACATGTAGCTACTAAATTTTACTTATTAGCTCTGCAGAACATCAACAGCGCTCAGTTCTGGTCTGACTCTGTTCCATTTCTGCAAACGTACCCTGCAGCAGCCAAGTCCACAATGTGGTTGTGGCTGAGTGGCTAGAGCAGTCGTCCTCCGATGCGAGAGTTGGGGGTTCGAATCCACCAGCAGTCACATGCTGAAGTGTCTCTGGGCAAGACACTGAACCCCTCATAACCACTGATGTGTGTCCCATCAGTGCATGAATGTGATAAAGCACTGATGAGTCTCTTTGGAATGATTTGTTCAATTAGATTTGTAGTTATAGTAGAGAGCTGTATGAATGTGTAAATGAGGACACAGATTGTAGTGTAAAGTGCTTTGAGTATCTTGAAATAAGATAGAAAGGTGCTATGTAAGTACAGTCCATACAATAAATATTCTAAGCTCTTAAACCTACTAATTTTAACAACATCCTTATAGTAACTACTAAATTTTACTGAGCAGCGCGTCCACACTCGGAAGTCCTCGTGGGCTGGTTGAAAGAGATGAAAAATGTCCCGATGGGCTCCGGATGGCGCGCCGGACCTTCAGCGGCGCTCGTCCCGCTCAGAAGTCCTTGTGGGCTGGCTACCAGCTCTCAGAATTCACCAATGGGTCTGGAGGTCCGGTTCTGGTCTGGTTCTACTCCGGTTCTGGTCTGGTTCTACTCCGGTTCTGCTCCGGTTCTGCTCCGGTTCTGGTCTGGTTCGGTGGGTTCAGTGCGGCTCTCTGCATACGCTGGGCACCAAAGTCACTGTAATAAGCGCCAAACTTTTTCTGATCAGATCAAAACTTCCCCTCCAGTGTTTCAGCAGAAGGAAACAAGGCTTGTGGGTGGGGCACTGTTGGCTTCTGGGAAATGTAGTCCTTATGAGCAGGAATACAGTGTAGGCCTATTGAGAAAAAACTACAAAATGGTGGTGCTTGTCCAAAGTATTTTATTATTTTGTCAACCTTTCACTGTATCCAGTACTGTCCCAGTCACGTGAGTAATATTAAAGTTGTCCTATNTTGGAAAAACCGTGATAGAGCGAGTCCGCGAAAGTCGAACCGGAAAATTAACGGGGGACTACTGTATAATAAAGTAGTCTAGTTGTAAAAACGTAAATAAGAAACGACAAACAAACACAACAATAATAGTGTGAACGCTGACTCAGCGTTCACACAGTAAAATGTGGCAAGTAATTCCAAATACTACACGCCTCGTTATGGTTCATGTTCATATTTGCATCCCTTCGTTAAATACTGTGCATCTTTTTGTTTCCCTAACCCTTTTTGCCTCCATCTGACAGAATGTCCTGCTCTGTAATGTGACAGCATGGCACGTTAGGGAGTGCTGCCTCCATCCCAGCTGCATGGTCCCAGTTAAACAAAGACTTAGAGTTTGTAGTGAAATTGGTATTTGTATGCCTCTCTGTTTTATTTGTGGTTGTACTCATTCATATTTATTCCTTTCTCTCCCTCACTCTACTTGTTCGCTTTCTATTTCCACATTTTTACCTGCGTTTATCCTCTTATCATTCCTTACCTTATTCATTCTCTTCACCTCATCCTTATCGTACTTCTGCGTTTACTTTCCGCCACTCCCTCATCTATCAGGTCGTTAAGTCAAGGCAGCACCAACTCCAACATCCTGGACGTGCAGGCCGGGGCCCACAAGAAGCGAGTGCGCCGCAGCTCCCTCCTGAACGCCAAGAAGCTGTACGAAGACGCTCAGATGGCCAGGAAGGTGAAACAATACCTTTCTAACCTCACAGTGGAGACAGATGAGGAGAAACACCAAATCATGTCCCTGCAGTGTGAGACGTCTTACAACACCTGTGAGTAACACTCTGACCGTCAAACTTCTCGTTTTTTACATTGAAGTGGGAAATATGAGTTAAATAACACTCTAGTCCTCAACTTGTAAGTTAGCTTTGCTTTTGGGGAACTGAAGATTTAAAAGAGATTGTTCCGCTTTTCAGTAAAACAGGTTTTGTGTCTTTGAGAGCAATTCTGAAAGATAACTGGTGGAGATTAAAGAGGATTTTAATGAAGAAGAAAAAATGTCTGGAACCAATTCTACGTTCATCACCTTGGCACTGTCGTCTAGTGGCTGTGCAGACATTCTGCAGCCACATGAACTGCTGTAAAGTCTGAAAACATTTATCTAGACTAGATTTTCAGTTTGTTCTAAAATCCTTCTTTCTTCCATGCTAAGCTGTTGGAATATAACTTTATGAACAGAGAATAAACTAACATGTACCTTTTTTAATTTAACTACTACCGTATTTTCCGGACTATAGGTCGCGACTTTTTATCATTTTTGCATGCCCTGCGACCCATAGTCAGGTGCGACCTATATATGGCTTTTTATAAAATAAGCTGATTTGTAATAATTTATTAACAAAAATTAAACTGAGACACACTCTTACAATAATGTCAGCTAACAAATATATATTTTTAGGTGTTTATCCTGCTAAAATTATTCATTTATTAAAGAAAAGTTCAGCTCAGACACATATTTGCTATAATTTTTATCAAACAATTAATTGTTTTTAAGTGTTAATCTTCTTAAAAGCCTTGCTGTGCGCTCCTGTGGAAGAGACATTTGCAGCAGAGCTAAACACGGTCCACATTTTGACGTAGGTGCGACCTATATTCAGGTGCGACCTATACTGTATATGATTTTTCCAATTCTTTGGCAATAATTGGACAATGCAACCTATACTCGGGTGCAACCTATAGTCCAAAAAATACGATAAATATGTGCAAACTTGCTATCCAAATCTTAAAAACGTATTTAAAATTAATGGTGTAATTTCTCCCGTTGTTTGAAAAGAAATGTTCCTCACAAGATATTTTCTGTTGCTGTGTTCCTTTCATCTAAAGTAGCTCTCTTTGAGTGTCTGAGCTGAACATAAAGAGAAAAGTTTGCAAGAAGTGAAGCATCTATCGTTCAAATCTAGTTTATTTTTTCTTCCAGTGAGCAAAAACTTGAGTGAGAGGAGATCCAATAAGTCGGACATGTCTCCGGTGTCCCAGCGGTCCACCCTGCCCCTGGGGAAAGCTCAGAACAGGGTATCCCAAGTCCTCCAAGTCCAGGTACCACTGAACCCGCTACGAAAGAAGAGCACGGCCAAGGACACGGGCACGCCGAGTGAGCACTCCTAAACTAAACTTTACTGTGTGAATGTTCATGAAGCATCCACTCTATTGGGATCCGTTTTTCTTCCGTATGTTCTTCAGCATCTTTCTTGTTCCACAATTTTTGTGCTATTTCAACAAATCATGAATCTAAACGTTCAGCTCTTTCAGGGTAATCCTGACTTTTGGTATTGGTGCAACTTCAGCTTTTTGAAATATTTAACTTTTTCTGCCCTTTTTTTTCCCCCTCATAGAAAATGAATTTAGCTAATTTTACATCCATAAAATCTTTAGATGCGTTTACAACCTTTTACTGCTTCTTTCACATTTTGTTCTGCTTCAGCTTCCTTCTGCAAATTTAAACTTTTTTCAGCTGATTTTAGCCGTTTTTCCAGCTTTTTTGTGGTCCTTTCAAATTCGGTCAACTAACCAAAACATTTTTGTGCTTCTTCTAACTTTTTTCAGCTAATTATTTCAAATTGTTATGCTCCTTTCAGCTTATTTCTGCATTTCAGCTTTTTCTGCTGTTTCAGCAGTTTTTATGCTAATTTTAGCTTTTTTCTGGTAATTCCACATATTTTGCACTCATTTAAACTTTTTTCAGCCTAATTCAGCAAAATGTGCTCTCTCCACTTCCTTCTGCTAATTTAAGCGTCTTTCTGCCTTTTTAGCTACTTTTCAGCTGTTGTTTTTTGTTGTTGCCAATTTCAGCTTTTTTCATATAATTTTACCTTTTTTGTGCTCATTTCTGCTTCTTTCAACCTAATTTGGCAAACATGTGTTCTTTCTGCTTTCTTCTGCTCTTTTAAGCTTTTTCTACTTTTTCAGCTACCTATTTTTTTTATAACTTTTAGCTAATTTGAGCTGTTTTAAGATAAATTCAAACATTTTTTGTGGTAATTTCTGCTTCTTTCAACCAAATTAACTTCTTTCTGATAATTTCAGCTTGTTTTGCTACTGTAGTTTTAGCTTTTTCTGCCTTTCAGCTACTATTTAGCTTTTTTCATTGTATTTTTTAGCTTTTTCAGCTAATTCCACATTTTTTGCTCATTTCAGCTTGTTCTGCTTCCTTCTGGTCATTTAAGTTATTTTCTGCCTTTTCAGCTAATTTCTTTTTTTTTTTGTGTGTCATTTCAGTTATTTTCGCTAATGTCCTAACTTCTATGCTCTTTTATGGTTATTTAAACATAATTCAGCGAATATATGTTCTTTCTGCTTTCTTTTGCTAATTTAAGCTTGTTCTTTCATTTCAGCTACATTTAGCAAACGTTTCAGTAATAAGCATTCACACTGCATTTTCACAGGAAATGCAATTTCTCTAGTTATTGTTATATTAAATTATACAAACATCTCTTTAACTTCTACCTTTTTTATTTAATTGGGAATTTCAATATCACAACTGATTCAAGCACAGTTGAAATGTGCTAAATTTAATTAGCAGCAAACTATCAGCTGCTTTTTTTCCACACTTGTTGTAGAATAAAGAAATGAAATGTCCAACATCACCATCTAATAAACCTATAATTGATTTTAACTGCTGTTTTTTAGTTACGATCTGTTAAAATAAATAAGTACCCTTTGTTTTTTTCCAGATTCAAATTCTCCCCAGGTGGTGAAGAAACCTCCAGTGAGCTCCTCAGACGAGTGGAGCTCCAAGAGGCCGTCCGAAGACGCCATTTCAACCGTCTCTTCGCTCCACTCCAGCCCCACGGTGTCGCCTCAGGGCTCTCCACGCAAAGGTCTGCAACCAAACCGTTTCAAAGAATATTCATCAGCTGCATTCTTTATTTAACTAATTGTAATATTTTGGGGGGAGCGCTCCATTTTTCTCTTATTGCTGAACATTTTCTTATTACAGACACGCACTGTTTCATCTCTTCTTTCATTTCCACTGTGACTGTCATCGTTTCAGTTGGAGGTGCGACAAAGTCCCAGAACTCCAGCCAGATGAACCTGTCGGGCTCCTCGTCGTCTCTGACCAGCGACGCCAGCACAAAGACCGGCGTCAGCTTGCGCAGCTACGGCATAGGTGGGGCCCTTCTCCACAAGAGGATCCTGCGGATGACCCGTCAGCACAGCCGAGACAGCAGCAGGGAAAGAGACGCAGAGCTGGAAGAAATAACCGAGGAGACAGACGCAGCTCAGAGAGGCTTGTGTTCATCAGAGCAGAGAGGAAGATCCAGACAGCAGAGAAAACGGGGCGCTCAGGCAGACGCAGAGCCGGTGTTCCTGTGGACACCAGCACTGAAACGTATGGAGGCTCATAGATCTCCACTCTGTCCTCCAGAGGCAGGACTCGTGACTCCACCTCCTCCCCAATCCTATTTCACGAAACCAAAACGTCTCGTGTCACCCATCGGGGCGAGGCTGATGTCACCTTTCAGGGCACTGAGGGAAAGGAGTCAGTCCAGGGAGAAGCCGTTGCAGAAAAATGTACAATCTGAACCTCAGAATGGGACACAAGGACAGACAGAGCAGAGAGCCAGGAGATCAGTCAGCCCCAACCCCTTCCTCTGGCTGTGCAGGGACAGACACGCCAGGAGAAAGACAGTCTGAGACACTGAACCAGTTGAATAAAAAACTCAATGTTCTGTGTTTTTTTACAAGTGTTGGCGTTTCATTTCTGAGGCACAAAAGTAAGTGTTGCGTAAGCGCAGGAGCCTCAGGTCTCTGATGGTCCACAGAAAGGAGACGCCTGAGAGTTTGCATCCAGTGTTTAAAGGAAGCGATGATGCTCAGAGACAAAACTGTATATCCGAGGCAGATGAGTAATCAGTTCAGGTTGACCTCTGCGTTACCCCGACGTGTGTTCGTTTGTAATCAGTTCAGGTTGACCTCTGCGTTACCCCGACGTGTGTTCGTTTGCATGTTGTTACGTTTCTGTAAGCGTGGCAAAACGTGTCAGAGCAGGTGTTCTGTTCACGCCGATGTTTTAACCACGAACAAAGAAAAATACAGGTAGTCCCCGACTTACGAGCACATCGACATACGAGGTTCCGGACTTATGAATATGCATCTCATTTAAAAAATATATATATTCTAAATGTACAGTACTGTACAGTCACCAAGCACTTAGCCTATCCTAACACAGTTTTTAAAGATGAAGGAGTGAGTTGAATTGTCTCCCTTTCACATAAAGTGAAAGTAGCTCCCTTTATGTGAATGGAGCCTGCTGGGGAGGAGGGAGACAATTCAACTCACTCCTTAACTGTGTTAGGATAGGCTAAGTGCTTGGTGACTGTACAGTACTGTACATTTATCTATTTATAAAAAATAATATATATATTTAATAAATAGATAAATGTACAGTACTGTACAGTCACCAAGCACTAACACAGTTTTTAAAGATGAAGGAGTGAGTTGAATTGTCTCCCTCCTCCCTGCAGGCTCCATTCACATAAAGGGAGCTAGCTCCCTTTATGTGAAAGGGAGACAATTCAACTCACTCCTTCATCTTTAAAAACTGTGTTAGGATAGGCTAAGTGCTTGGTGACTGTACAGTACTGTACATGTATTCATTTATTTCAAAAAATATGTATATATATATTTTTTTGTGATCCTACTTACGAATTTTTGACTTACGAACGGCCCGTAGGTACGGAACTCGCTCGTAAGTCAGGGACTACCTGTACAAATCAAGATCCATGACGATTTGTAACTGACAGATGTAGTTCATCCTTGTGAGTTCCTTTGAGTTTATGTAGTTACATAAAGTCTAAAGTTTGTCTTTAAAGCGTGTTTCAATCATTTTACAGGTATTTGCAGAACTTTAGGTGTTTTGCGTTTTTATATTTATTCTACATTTTTATCTGCGTTTACTGTAAATCTCAACATTTCCGATGCTCCTCCTCAGGTTGTGCCCTCCCAAGCTCTAAAACGGACAACCTGTCGGACTCGAGTCACAGCGAGATCTCCTCCCGCTCCAGTATCTGTTCCGTCGACTCGGTGCCGGCTCCCGTGCCTGACGACCGCTGCAACAGAACCTGTACCGCCGCCGCTGCCACGTTCGCTTCCAACCCTACTGCTGCGACGGCTGCCGAGGTCGCTGAGGGCACGGCGGCATTAAATGCTCATTTAACTGCTGATTACAGCCAGCCCAGCACAAGGTAATTAGCTTTGATTCAGTTCGTTTTATCTAATCTGTCTGCTTAATTAGCTCTGGTCCAAAAGAGTCCTTGTAAATCGGAAGTCATAATGAGCTGAACAGAATTTGAGTTTTAAAGGGATGGATGGCACATTTGGCTCTGATGGGGCTCTACACTTTCTTTTATTAGGGAATGAAAAATACAGTATTTCCGTCATATAAGTCGCATCAGTCAAAAAAAGCATCATGAAAAAAAAAACATAAGTTGCTTCAGCGTATAAGTCGCATGTGGCTGACTCGTCACGTAGGCCTGTCGCGATCAACAGTACCGTATTCGCCGGAGGAAAATATGCTCCGGTGTTTAATACGCTTTGTCAAATTATTAACAATAAACAAGAAAAAATTGTACACAATACGCCTCGGTGTTTAATACGCGTCATCGCCACGCGACGCGTCAGCTTTGTCCTGATCAAGATGGCGGCGACAGAAGCAAGCCAGTACGAAGAACTTCACAAGGAAACACGGTAAAAACAATTATTTTTTTGCGAGAAAAAATATATTTCTTAGCTGACTTTATAGAAGACGTGCTCCTGAGTTTAACGAAATGTTCAAATCAGCTGGATTTTTAAAAAAAAGTTCGCCGATTTTTATGCAGGCGCCAGGCGGGTCAGACCGGACGCTTTCTTTCTTTAAATTTAGCTAAATAAACGCTTAAAAAATATATTTCTTAGCTGACTTAATAGTAGACGTACTCCTGAGTTTAACGAAATGTTCAAATCAGCTGGATAAAAAAAAAAAGTTTGCCGATTTTTATGCAGGCGCCAGGCGGGTCAAACCGGACGCTTTCTTTCTTTAAATTTAGCTAAATAAACGCTTAAAAAATATATTTCTTAGCTGACTTAATAGTAGACGTACTCCTGAGTTTAACGAAATGTTCAAATCAGCTGGATAAAAAAAAAAGTTTGCCGATTTTTATGCAGGCGCCAGGCGGGTCAAACCGGACGCTTTCTTTCTTTAAATTTAGCTAAATAAACGCTTAAAAAATATATTTCTTACCTCACTATAGCAGACGGGCTCCTGAGCTGAACCAAATGTGAAATCAGCTGGATTTAAAAATCCGCGGTGTGGTTTATGAGTGGTATCTTGCAAACAAAAACAGCTACCGGTACATCCACAGCAGGGAGCGGGCAGCGACAGAGTCATCAGTCCGACCAAAGGAGGCTTTTTTCGGACACATGCAAGTAGAAACTTCTGGAAGTGGCCCCTCTTCCTCTTCGCTCTCTGAGTCCTCTGCTGGCTGCTGCCTACAGCGCCCGTATAGCGGCCGAAACTGGTACTGCACCATTTTTGCCAAAAATGAAAAACGAAGAATCAGAGCGAAAAATGGGTCTAAAAATATGGGGAAAAATCCATAAATAATACTCTTCGGTGTTTAATACGCTAGACATTCAAATGAGCAAAAATACAGCGTATAATACAACGGTTTTTACGGTAAGTCAATCGCATGAGGAAGGAAAATGATCGACCTAATTTTCTTTAACGGCATGATCATATCTTCGTGTCTTCTCTCTTTCTACTGAAGACACGGCTCAACTCCGGTGCTCTTCACTGACCCCTCCGTTTCTCTTTAAAATGGGTTTTAACCGTCCAAAATCCCGTTTTTTGGATCGTTAAAAGCAGCTAAGCTGAGAAGCTAAGCTAAAAGGCTGACCTCGGGAATAAACCTCCATCTTGTCGAGCTCCAAAATTCACGGTTGAAACCCGTGCCTTCGTGTAAAAAAGTTGAGAACTTGTTTGCTGATTTTTTTATTAAAAGCTTTGTGTGGAAAATGCTAAACTAAGGAGCTGAAATCACAGAGTGCCCCCCATGTCACATCAAGGGTCCTCCCTCCCGTTTTTCTTAAAGAGACACGCTGCTCAACTATCCATCCTTTGGTTCAAACAGTCTTGTACTGCCATCATGTGGTCAGAAAAGGCACTACACTCCAAACGAATCAAAATTTCTTCTAAAATTTGACAATTAATTATTGTTAAATTTCAAACAATATTATCATTTATTGCAATAATTGCCGAGACAGTTAATCACCCAGCAAAATTTGTTATCGTGACAGCCCCACCATTGTGTTTATTACGCGTTGATTTAGTGGTCAGAACAGCTTCATTTCACCTGGGCAGCATTGCGCCATCCATCGCGTCTAGGGCTGCTAGCCTCCAGCGTTCCTCCGCCTGCACCAGCAGAGTGAAGCGAGCAGGCATGGGAGGACTTGCTGTTGCAGTTCTTAGAAATTTAAAGCATCAGTCAAAAATTGCGAATTGAATATGAGGGGAAAAACTTATATTAGTCGCTTCAGCATATAAGTTGCAGGACTGACAAATCTATGCAACAAAACTGCGACTTATATGCCGGAAAATACGTTACTGTTCGAATGGCCAAACAGAGGACTTTTAAGAATTTAAACAGTCTCATATCATCGTGTTGGTGTTTTATTATTCTGTTACTTTACCAAAGCACTGCTCTAAATTTATACAATCCAAATCCTGCTAGAGTCGTCACTCGTCACAGATCAGATAGAAGCTCCAACAAGTTTTCTGCTCTTATATTTTTTTATCTCCACCACAGATTTTGCCACAAAGTAAACTCCTGTGCACCATCTGCTGCCGTTCACCCCTCCTCCTTCGCCTCCCTCCATTGCTTTCCAATTACATACCTTCCTCATTAAAACTCCAAAAACTGGAAGCTATAAAAAAAAAATAACAGCTTTTTATTAGCATCTCACATTTACAACACTCCTTGCTTCGCCTTTTATTTGGGATAAAGGTATCGGCTTTTACGCAGGCAGCCATTTAATCTGGCTGAGTAAACAATACAGTTGTTTTTATCGTCTACAGATGTTTTCATTGCCCCTCCTTGTTTAGTCCACTCTGCCTCATAAAGAGAAGAATGAAACATCTCCCTCTCAAATATTGTCTCACCTTGGCAGCTCCGCTGTACAAAGCTGACTTTGAAATATGGCTCAGTTTCACTGATTGGACTGTTTGTCCTGTAAACCAGTGTCAGCCAATCAAACGGCTGCTTTATAAAACACAGCTGGGGAGAAACTTGTTTGCACAAGTTCCTTTGAAAAGTTATTTATTACTCAGACCATGCTGTCAGTTTTTTGTTTTGACATTTCTGCAATATCAAACTTTACCCTCTTTTAATTTGTTATGATGGTTTCAGGACACAGAATATGTGATTTTTAGGTGTTTTATTAACCAGGTAGACTAAATTTGTGTTTCACCGGATTACTTAGATCATGTATCTACAAATATCTAGCACCAAATAAACCAGGGGTGTCAAAATCTGTTACAAAACGGAGCCAAATTTAAAACGTGGTCCAAGCCCTCGGGCCAATTTCAGTCGATATATAAACTGTCGACTGG